>DVZL01000594.1:0-22065 GCA_018236625.1 Lasaia peninsularis
GAAAACCAAACTTAAGTTTTTGACAAAATAATTTAATTCAGAGTAAACAGCGTGGGGTGCATTATACTGTGGTTCATGACTAACCTCTAATATATAGTTGCCTATAGAATGATAATGATATTTTAAATAACAAGCACCCCACGCTTTTTACTCTGAATTAAATTATTACACATGTGTACACATCTACCGCCTTAACTTTATCCGCCGTCATAACGTCAATCTATTGACTATTATATTTCATGACGCACGTGATATACCGACCGCCTCGTTGGTCGAGGGGTTAGCGTACACGCCTAACGTCACCTACCAACAGCGAGGCACGGGTTCGATTCCCGACGGGGACAGGCATTTGTGTGATAACTGATGAAAATAGGCGTTTGTATTTCTGGGTCTGGGTGTTTATTAAATTTATTCCGATATCTATCAATATTCATATCGTTATCGAAATATATAACATCCATAACACAAGCGTTTAAGTTGCTTACTTTGGGGTTAGATCAATTTATGTAATTTGTCAGTTGTTGTATTTTTTATAACTAGCTGTGCCCGCGACTTCTTCTGCATATTTATTTCAATATTGTATTTCACACATTTCTAAAAAGCTAAAATAAAAGTAGTCCAAGCCGTTACCAATTATATCAGCTATCTCCCAGTGAAAGTCCTATTAAAATCAGCCCAGCCGTTACAGAGATTAGCGTGTACAAACAGACAAGATTAAGTAAGCCTACACCACAACCATTAGATATAGAAATGGAGTAAGGCTTGGATGAAGAAAAATTAGTTAACTTATTATTATTATGAAAATTATGCATCAAGTAAGTAGGTGTAAATGAAAAAAATATTGTCACGCCCATATCTCTGAAACGATAGGCGGAGACAGGTCTACACCGTAAGAGCACTCACAAAATGTAATTAAGTTAGAAAAACTTAATGGTACATGGCAGGATTCGAACCTGTACACTAGGCCACTTTAATCAGGCATTAGGCAAATAAAACAAAATCTTAACTGAAACATTATTTTATTGACATTTACAATATTATATCATACATGACATTATATCTGGAAGCCTCTACATAACAATAGTGCATGTAATAGAAAAAGACAAATCATTATTATATTATAAATAGAAAAATTACAATTTCTTACATAATAACCTATTTTTTTAACCTAAACGTAGTCTGGAGAACGTCTTGCAATCATTTTTCACCTAAAACAGACAAATGGTGTTAAACTTTAAGCACATAATTATACCCAAGTCTTATTTTTAGTTTGTATCGTTTGTCATTTGAAATACTATTAGGATTACTCATAACAAAAACTGATACAATTTTTTTGTAAACCATAGAAATATGGAACCTATTTTTAAAATTTTCTAAATAATTATTTCAAAATAATAAGAGTATGTAAGAAAAAAAAACAAATAAAATTTAGGCGTTTTACTTATAGGATTAAATTGCTAAAAATAATTTTAATATTTTATTTATGTGCAATACTTTTAATACACATTAACATAATATACGTTTGAAAAAGAAATAACAAACAATAAAATCACTAAATTATTTGATGGTCTCTCGTCTTCGTATACACAAATTATTTTTAACATTAGGTAACGTCGCATATGTACAGTTTAAAAACTTTTTTGGTTTCTTTTTTTTAAAAAAAAAAGGTTTTCATTAAAATTTAAGCATAAAATATTTACAACGTATTTTAATATTTAAAACGGTATGTATTTTATATTATTCATAGTAATTCATAGCTATTTGATATAATATTACGATGCTTAGCAATCAGTGTTCGCAATGTTTGATATTTTTAGATACATTTTTATAGATCGGAAGAGCAATGTTGGTAACTTTAATTTATAGAGTACCTGTATGAATTTTCTAAAATCATTGAACCCTTAAGTAATAGACGAGTAAGCAGGGTTTATAATACCCCACATACCTATACTAGCATGAAACTTTACATAACATGGAAAAAACGTTTTTTTATAGAATATTAATGTAACAAACGTTTTTTTGAGTGTAGGCATAAAATCTTAATATATTAAATACCTATAAAAGCAGGTTTTTCTGTATTGTGTATGTTATGTTCGACAAATTGATTTTTTTTTTCGTTATATTTGGTCCTTTGCCGATAATAATTGTGCAATCTTGGTAATCGGCAGTTTGAAAAAAATCAATGGTATTTTCTTTCTTTTAAAATAAAATGAAATCAACATTTACTCATGGGATCTTTTCGGTTTTATTCTTATTGGTGTTATTCTTCATCTTCTTTTATAGGGTTCCATACTCAAAGTGTAAAATCAAAACCCTATTACTAAGACTCCAATGTCCGTCAGTCTGTTACCAAGCTTAATCTCAGGAACTGTGATAGCAAAAAGATGGAAATTTTTGACACACACACGATTTATTTTTGCTGTTATAACAACAAATACTAAATATAGAATAAAGTATCAAAGTGGTTCTGGTTTTTAGATATGGCATTTGGCTGATACTATAATTCGCAAATTTTGTCTAATTTAAATTAATTCAGACTTAATTTTAATGTTTTGGCAAGAAAGGTAAATACGTTTTTTATTTGGAATAATAAAGAAATTATTGGTATTAAATTATCCTCTTACCAATATTTTAATAAATAAATATAATGTATGATTGTAGCATTATTTGTGAACTAGTTACGTTAAAATATTTAAAAAAATCACAAAAAAATAGTTAGTAAGAAACGTGCTACATGAGTTTCTGATCAAATATTCGTCGAAACAATCATATTTAAATAATATTTGAGAATGTTTGATGTAATGATAACATGGTATCAATCGTTTCGCAATGGTGAATTATTCAAAAAGCTAAATTGGTTACTATTTTTCACAAACAATAAAATTAAACTATAAAAACAAAACACTGGCACATTTTAAGTATTTGTTACAAATAAACATGCGATATATTTTGTACATGCAACTATGTATTAAACTTTCTGCTAAATTCTATATTTTTAAACAAACAACTCATATTAATTAAATAATCTAATACACTAGAATTTTGCAGATAGTTTAAAATAAAAAAGTAATAATATTACTACATTATCGATATTTATTTAAAGCTCATTACAATGTTATTATATTTAATTAAAAAAAATAATGTGATTTTAGTGTTATATGAATATGTTCCTAATTTTTAAATCAATACAAATTTTGGATTATGTCAGAATCTGGAAAATAACTTCATTGTATTATAATTATAGCTCATAACATTGTTATAATACTATCACATAATATTTTCTATGATTCAGTTTGGTACTTATTTCTTATTATTATAATCTCAAATGTAAAACTGTTAAAATAAATAATGATATTTCTTAAATATTTTTGTTGAGCTTTTAAATGAATAAAAAATAAAATATGGTTATCAACTTAAACATAAAAAAGTTGGTTGGTTGAATCAAAAATTGCAAACTTTATTTTGATTCCTATTAAAACTAAATCATAAGCATAGCGATGATTGTGATTATTGCCAACAGCAGGCCAAGCAGCGTCAACCAATCCAGATCTGCCAGGTGTTGGGAGAACATCAAAGTGTAGGAACAAGCTAACATCAACGTGCCAGAGTCGTGCCAATTGGGTTTCAACTTCTTATTATCGCCTGCCAAAATAAAATAATGCACAGGATAAAAATAATCAGCGTCATACAACAAACACAAAAATGCTATTAGATCAACACATATCGGACAAAACTATGAGCAGGGTGCAAATGATTATAGTGAAATCCATATTCCATGCATGATTAGTGACCACGTACCTTTGCTATCGTTTTGTGAATTATGATTTTGCTTTTTGATTCTCCAAGGGACTACATTATTGGGCAGTGCATTTTGACTAGAAGTTCCTTCATCAACAGAATGTCTTCTCAAATGTTGACTCGCTGTCTGGACTAGTTTTGGTGAACTTAAATCTTTTCTAGGATTTCTTTCATTGTCTTCTTGGCCATCCACACATTCAGCATTCGTTTCGAACTTAAAAATAGTAGCTAGTTCCTCTGATGAGTTATACTCCGTGGAATCAGCACCATCTTTCTTCGGTTCAATATTGTTTTCATAAATAGATAGGTTTGCGGAGGTCCTTTTTTGATTTTGAGTTTTTAATTCCCGTTGCGTTACTTCAGCTAATTTTTCACTAGCTTTAGTGAAATTTTCTTCAGTATTAACAGGAATATTTTCAGTAGCGTTTGTAGACTTTTTGTTAAAAAACAATTTATCATTAACTTCTGATATTCCAGCAATTAAATCAGATATTCCATCTTTTAATTCTTTAAAAGCTTTTATTTCATTTAATTCTTTTACTGTGTCGTCATTGTTTAAGAATGGGTTTAAATTATTACGCTGAGTTTGAAGAGTTGGTGATATATATTGATTTAAAAACGAACACTCATCATTTTTAGAAGTGTCATTGGGATATATTTCAGCATTTTTATCAAAACTACAGTTGTTTGTGCTAAATAGTTTTGTAGATACTGGCTCATTTTTCGTTATTTCACAAAATATATTGTCTTTACCTTCAGCCTTGGATTCCTTGTCAAAACTATGTTTTAGCTCATCTTCCGCTTTATGAAGTTGGTCAGATATTACGTACAAACTTTCTTCAGTTTTATTAATTTTCGACTCTTTTTCAGTTGTACTTTTTAAACGACTATTAATAGTGTCAACAGGTGAAACCCGTCTATCTTCTTCAATTTTATTATTGTTTAGAGATTTATCCACCGCATCATTTAAAAATGGATACTTACTTTCATTAATTTTATTATTTGTCTCAATAGAGTCATTTTTGTTTCGATTTTTATCTAATTCAGCTAATGCTACTCCTAGTTTGTTACTAGTGTCCATAGCTTCTTGAGCTAGCATACTTAAGACATGCTGGAATTCATCTTTTGATGATCGCTTAGAAATCTGAGGTGATTTGGTTGATGGAGATGAACTTTTGGACTTATCACATGAAGAAGATTTAGCAAAGCATGTATCATCATTATGAATAAATGAGTCATCTTTTGTGAAATGATGAGAAGGTGCATGAGTATTATTGACAAACAAATTAACAGTATTGTGTCGATGTTTTACCTTGTTTCGGGGATGAGGGTGGTGGTCTTTTATACTATTGTCATTATTCTCAAAAGTTTCTCGAAGTCTTTTCATTACGTCATTGTTACTACTTGTTTTTTGTAATGTCGGCCTACTAGCATTAATTGCTTCATCAATTTCTTTTTGTATCATGGAGAAAATATTAGCAGAAAGTGATCTTATTGCTCGTTTCTTTTTAATATTTGCTATTGATTCTTTAATTTGAGGATATTCACTATAACTGTTGTTATTAATATATCCACTGTAATCATCATTTCCAAACGAATTTGAATGTCTATTATCTTTTCTAAGACTTCTATAAGCTAAATCATCGGCAACTAAATCAGGTGATCTCTTCGGTACGAATCGAGATCTTCCCTTATTTTCTGGTACCGCGTGTAAGTAATCACTTTGTGGGGCAGGTGATATAGGTCCCACGGGGATTCCAAAAGGTGGTTGAGGGTCCATCGTTTTTAAGCGGCTATTGGTTTGCTTAATATTCCTATAAACAACATCATCGTAAACAACATCTGGTTCTTTTCGTTCAGAATGCTTATCGTCATCTGATGCATAAGGTACATAAATGGGCGAAGCTAACATATAACTGATTTGTGACTGTGTTTCTTTTAAATTAGGTTTCTCTTTGTTAGAAAATGAATTCATTCTTCTGAATGCCATGTCATCCTGTAATTTATCGGGTAAAGTAGACCGTCTATTGATTCTTCTTAATGGTGTAGTAGGTTGGCTTCTGAGTTGAATTTCGTCATCATTTCCATTCCAATCATTGAAATGGTCGTTAAATTTCGGAGTCATTAATTCACGTCGTTCAGCTCTATCTAGCAAATCTTCGTCACCCAAACCGAGGCTGTTATAAATTGCCTCTAGTTCGTTTAGAGCGTCGTCTAAATTTGTTGATTTTCTGCGTTCTGAACATTTTTCATCATCGGATGTAGCTGTATATGCATTAGGAACAAATGTATCGGACTTATGACGCACATGAGTTTTATTAGGGGATGTGATATTTTTTGTTGGCTCAATAGTAGATGACCGTTTATATTCCGTAGTTGCTTTCCACATTTTTGCTCCATCTATTATATCAAAAGACTTATTACGGTTATAGCTGTCAACACTTTCAGCTCTATTTTGTAGTCCTTTATTCAAGAATCTATTTTGTTCATTCATAGGTTTATACATATCGGTTGTGTTTATTTCGCTATTGCTTCTTGAGCTAGCAAATAAGCCTTGTTGTCGCTTTTGCTTTTCAGCATCATCAATTTTTTTCCAAAATTCTGATGCATTTTTTGGTCTTTTGTGATTCGCTTCAATGCCAATAGATGGTGGCGTTTGGTAGTCATTAAGATATTGATTTGAGAAACCATTTTGATTAGTCTTTATACTTATTGGCCTACGTGATCTGGGGCTTTGATCAGCATAATATAAATAATCTTGTCTTAATGGAGCCGGTTCTTTTGCAACGTTTGAATCATCAACTTTCTTTCTCCATGGTATATTGTTAGCAAAAATACCATAATAATTTGGTTCCGCGGAAACGGAAGCAGGTCTTCTAGGCTGTTCATTTCGCATTGAATAGTGCTGAATATAATCGTTGTTTTGAATAGCGATATGATCTTCGGAATTTGATATAGGCCGTCTTAAGCCGTTCATTCCATGACTTATGTTTCGTTCTTGACTTCTTCTCATTATTCTTTCAAAGTCATTATTTGGAACACCGTGTGTCATATTTTGTTGATTAGTGATTCTGTCATTTTGAAGGGAGTTATTATCATAACACATTGAAATTGGAGTGGTCACCTTTCTTTGCATATCTCGCGGAGGGGGTACAGGAGGTGACTTTTCTTCTTTGTGTATGATGTTACCTAAAGGAAATTTTACACACATAATACTTTCAGGACTTTCGTATTGGTTAGAAATGCTCCCGTCTCTATTACTGTTAACGCTATGAGTATCTTTGTTAAAAGTGTTACTTGGATATTTTATGGAATAATTAATATGTTCATTGTTAACTTTGGCATTAAAATTAATAGATGAAAGATAGCTTTGAGTAGATGGAAATGATGATATTGATTCAGATTTTAGTGGTACTCTTTTTGACTCATTAATATTTAATTGATTTGATGGTATATGATTTGTGTTTTCCCGCTTGCAAGTGCCATATCCACTACTCTGGCTCGTTGGTGTCCTCGTTAACATTTCTACTTCTGCTTTCGTATAACCTTGCTGTAACAGTTCTGCTTCCTTGTTAAGTTGATTTTCTTCATCACGAGATAGTCGTTTTATATATCTTTCATTTCTGGCACTTCTGGATTTTTTATTTAAGGAACTATCGCGTGACCGCATTAAGGAATCTTCACTCCGAAACCGATTAATCGAAGATGAATTGGATGATTTTAGGGAATCCTCATCACTACTTGTATCACCTCGTATACTATTTCTCAAAGCTTCAACGCGAGCTTTTAGTCTACTTTTCCTTTTTTTTTTCGTAGGTGTTTCGAGAATTACCGTTCCTAAATGAACATCATTTTTTAAATCCAGATAATCTTTAGATTCATACCTATCATGGATTTTAGTTTTATAGTTAATAAATCCAGCCGACGGGTCGGATAAAATGCCATCGTCTTGTAATTCACGAATATGTGGTTTTGCTAAACTTTGAGCTCTTCTTGTGTCTCTTATCACTATGTGGTCAAAGTTATTAACAGGTGGTGGTCTCTTTTTCTTTTTAGTTTTCTTTTTTGACGGAGACTTTCCATTCACTTCATCTGATTGTGAAGATGAACCACTATCTTCTTCTTTCTTTTTTCTTCTAAAAAGTTTACCGATCGACCATTTTTTGTCTTTTTTAGAACGTTCTTCTATTTCAACTTGAATGGGTCTGTCGATATTGTGCTGGACGGAAGCATATTCATCATGGTAAGGACGGTATGATGCAGAGGACCCGGTGATGTCACGGTGTGAAACTGGCGGTGAGTTGACAGTCTGGAAAAAACAAAAGCAGATATTAATTCGAGTTAATATATTTATGTCTGATATATTGATTCAGCTAATTAAATTGTTCAACTAGTCAATAGTTTCATCACTATTATTTAAAGGTTATCTTTGCACTGCTATACTGCTTTTAAAATCTCTATTTTTCGAAAAGTAGATTGCTTATACCTCATTTAATTTCATTTTAATTGTACAAAGGCAAAATTTGTTACCCACATATGTGTATTTAGGAAAAAAAACTAAATTTTTTGAATGAAAAGAAAACAAAAATGTTTAAATTAGACCTAACACGCAAAGAGAATAGCCCGTTTCTTAGATCTTCAAAAAAACGGAGCATTTGATTGGCAAATAACACTAGCTCTGTAATAAATTAATTGCGACTGCAGGTAAAGCGTAGTAGTACCACGTGGGCGTAATAGATGGCAGACTATAAAATTATGTCTGATGAGTTTAGTCCTGTGTTTCGACAAAAATGTAAGAAGTTATTTTTAATTAGTATTGAATAACACGTTACCAAAAATATTTAAGTAATGATAAATTCTGATAAAAAATATTACGCAGAGATATACCTGCTTTTCTTAGGGATGTGACAGTGAATATGTACACGGGTCTCCTGATGCCAAGAGACATCCGTGTCGTAGGTGCGTCACTCTTTGTGGTTGGGCTGTTAGACCGTATGTGCAAGTCTACCGGCTACCCTACCATTCGGACCGGAACACGTCAATGTTATTATAGCGCTCCATAATGCGATTTGCTGTAGGTATAGCACTTTGCAACCGCTATCCCACCCACACTTACTCTAATATTTTAAATATGAAAGTGTGTTTGTTTCTCATTCTTTTACATAGTAAGGGAGCGATGTTTTAGTAAATTTTTTATGTGTATATTTAGGAAGAGAGCGACATAGGCTTCTCTTTATCTTAATATCTAAACGGGATAGCCGAATATATTCTCAGTAAAAAGTCTTTAAAGTTGGTAAAAGAGGTAAACAGTTTCAGAGTAATATCTTAACAAAGACCAGCGTGAAACTTACTGGCAGGAAAGTCAAGAAGTAACTGTTCGTTGCTCTTTCAGCGGTTTCCACCATGGCCACCATTGTTGATACCCGTAGATTTATTCAATCACACATTCTATACTTCGTTTCATTATTGCCAATAGATAACACTTTATGTAATTAATAATTAGTAATTTCACTATTGTCTTTAGATAATACTTTATTTTAGTATTGCCAACAGATAACAGTATATTTCACTATTGCTAATAGATGACACTTAATTACGCTAATACCAATAGATAATACTTAATTTCACTATTGCTAACAGATAATACGTTACTTTAATATTGACATTAGACTACACTTTAATTCACTAATTCCAATAGATAATAATTTATTTCACTAATGGAAGTTATCAACCGCAAGCAAAGAAGCAAAACCCACGACCGATTAGATGGCACAATAATATGTAATTTTGCGATTTGATTGGTCAAAAATATTTTCAAATTTACGAATTCATTTATTTTCGAATGTGAATAAACCATGATGCTTTAAGAATAAAGTAGGTTTATAGTTTACGTCTCTGCTGTATGGTCACGTAGTTTTAAAATATTTGGTGTGTTTGCTTATTTCGGTGTAGAAATATGACAACCCAAGAAACGCTGGCTGGATGTCTTGGAACAAGACATGTGTGTCAGTGATCTTACTATTTATAAGGCGTTAGACCTTGCGAAGTGAAGAAGGAAAAGTAGGAAAGCGGACCCTGGGTTCCCTAGCTTAGGCATGAGTAACCGGGAATAATTGCTAAGATGATGATGAATACGACGACCCTTACAATTATGAAATCTAGTTTATATATTATGTAAGTAAATTATAAACGCAAACGGTTTTTTAAATGACAAAAGGTAACCGTCTCATATAGACATCATAGATCGCTATCTTATTGGAGGGACATAAGGCCAAGTCTGCAAGTCTACCCTGCACTCCAAGGCGGAACACGAGAATGGTAATCACAGACGCTATGACGGTAATTCACTTCAGATGAGGCGAAACATAACAGCGGCAAGTTATTACAATTACAATCTATATTACGATAATTTCGATTAAATACTGCGTGTTTGATGAAAACGAATCATTAAATATTATAAAACAAAGTCGTATCTTTGTCTGTCCCTATGTATGCTTAAATCATTAAAACTAAGCAACGGATTTTGATGCGTTTTTTTAATAGATAGATTTTTAATAATAGATGATTAAAGAGGAAGGTTTTTATATAATATGTATAGTGCACCCGTGCGAAGCCGGGGCGGGTCGCTAGTATGTAATATATTACTACACCTCCTCCTTCCTCGTAATATTTCGTGGTTTTTTTATGAACCCCTTTTAAGGCCTATGATTAATGGAAAAGCAAACCTTTTGTTTCCGATTAAATAAATAAGTTTAATTTCAATATCTAATTTATTACTGAATTATTTTTGGAAATTTGGAAGAGAATGAAACACACGTCGCCTATACAAATGTGGTGAACGAGCTTTGTCAATCTGAGTGTACGATGTTAATTTTGTATTAGTAAATTTACCGGCCCTACTACTCACGAACACCGAAATACGACAGTAGAGAACACTAAAGTTAAAACGGCAAAAATAAATAAGTCAGTGGCTGGTATCAAATCAGACCCGTAGTCGTAAAAATACCGTCTAGCATTAGTAATAAAGATATTACATGGACAGATGTATGATTATAAAGAAGACAGACATTTTTAAAAAGAAGCAGGCTATTAATTATTGAGCAACATATATTTGTAAATTTCATAAGCAATCACTTTTTCAATTATATATTGATTTTGATGAGGTTCTCAATTTATCTGGTTTTTAGGGTTCCGCACGCAAACGGTAAAAAACTAAACCCTATTATTTAGACTCCGCTATCCGTCCGTCTGTCTGTCTGACAAGCTGTATCTCATGAACCGCGATAGTTAGACAGTTGAAATTTTAAAAACGGAATGAAATAAACATTTTCGGGGGCTCACATACTTGATGTATGTGAGTTTGAAATGTTTACTTCATTCTACGTAATTATTTCCTGTTTTTATAAATAACGGTATGGAACCCTTCATGTGCAAGTACGACTCGTACTTGGTTGACTCTTTTATTTTCCTCGCGCGCTCACTCCTTCAATTACGAATGGATTTTGAGGATTCTTGTTTTGTATGGTAAGTGCTACTTCATAAATTACGATTGACGAAAAAACGTCTATTTTGATGATATCCTAAAATTAAATTAATTTTATTGCGAAAAAATGATTTGTACGCAGTGAAACTGCGACACTGCTTGTTAATTACTATCAAGGTCTTATTAAAATTAAACCAAAATTCATTAAACATTTAGGTATTAAGATAATAATTAATATTATTAACAAAATAAGCAATAAGTATGTATCTTTATAATTTCCGTAATATATTTTCATAGGTCAAGTATATTGATAAGAGATATCGCATTATATAGCACTGCCAAAGAATCATAAGGAAACATAAAAAAAAACTAAATTCGAAAGAAATTGAAATGGATTCGCCCAATCTTTGCAGAATTTTTATTCCAACAAACGTGTCATTAATTGGTGATGGGGTCATCACATCCTTACACTTCTTTATGCAAAACTTATTTGAAAAGCATTCATTGCTAATTTCGAAAACACACAAACACAAGTAACACACACAAAATTCACCGAACACACACATATAATATTATCACTTATGACATCACTTATTTTTAAAAATATTAATCGAGACAAATTCATATTATTAATTTAAAAATAACACGATGTTTTCAGCGTATGCGTGCGCGCTCGCTAGATACATTTCGACTATTGATTATTTCAGCAGATGGGATTGAGTCGTGGGACCGTTTATATCTACAGACATATTTAAATGGTTTAAGCTGAATGTAAAAAAAATCCCTTTAAAAAATGTTCAAGTGAGTACGCAATTACTTTAATTTAAGTAAGCTTATTTGTTAATTTATTTATTGTAATGTGGAAAATAAGGTTAAATGGTACATGATCACTATAAACAAAGAAATACTGGAATTTCACAGTTACATTGCTATTTTTGAAGAAGGAAGTAAAGCCTATAGCTTTTTTGTCGTGAGGTTAGTGGTAAGCAAAATATACGCACAAAACACGCATAAAGATTTAGTTTTAAAACTTTTAAACCATTCAACTTTTAGATTATCTATGAATCCATGAAGCTAAAGGTTCGTCTTTTCTGTATTTACTTATAACTGCTATTACTTTAAACAGATATAGACTTATGTTGAGTGCATATGAAAACAAAGAACTATCTGATTTTTCAAATAGTCTCCTAAAAACGATCAGTCTGCAATATTAAATATCAATCTCATTCGAATATGGCTGGCTATCTAACTCTTATCATAACCTTACTTGCTTAATTGACTCTTTAAAACTAGTAAACAAAGAAGTCAGACAGTTTATCCAGATCATCATTCATCATCATCATTCATTGGTGTCATATTGTTAATTGCTTATATTTTATAAAACATTTACTACGTCGGTAATACATTTACAAAAAACAGGAACAATATAAGCCTATTTTAAATTAAAAATAAACTACATACACAGAGTGCAAAGAATCCATAAATTTTTCATTCATCGATCCAGAATCTGATGAGCTAAAAAAAGAAGACGCTACAAAAACTGAAGATATAAACGGGTCGTTACTCCATATTTTAGGCTATAATAGCAGCCGGATAGTAGTTCACAAATCTAGTTATTTATAACGCTAGGTTACGATGGTCCACTGTTCTTATCCGATTTTGATCCGGATCCGAGAACAAGCAAAAAATTATAATTTATATAATAAAACGAATAATTTAAGCTTTTATAAAAGTCATGTAAACGTTTAAAAGACCGCATTGAGGCGCAGCTTATAAGACTAGAGGTTTTATAGTCATTGTATAATTATCTTAAAATTTGCCAATAAGTTTAATATTTACTGCTTTTAGAAAACCTTTATTAGGTATATGCATTTAGTACCTACCAATCACAAACGACTACAACAGTGTCCATATTGGTAGATTTCAGGATTCCGTTGTTATGAATAGAAACCAATTTTGATTTTATATTTTATCATGCCAATACTGGTTTAATAATTTTTTTCACTTTGTAGCATTATGGTGGTGCTAAAGGACGTAATGGACGTGGATGCTTTTCTAACTAAAACAGGTTTCATCCAATTATTTATTATTTTCTACTGCCCAACTAGCTATATTTTTACGCAACTCGTCTTTTTCAATGTTTTATTTCGTATCACATTCATCAAAATGAGCTACTATAGTTATACCGGTTTTCCTCCAAATTTTCTTCATCAAGAAGATCGTGTTCATTAAAAATTAATGTAGATATTTCTACAGAACCCGTAGAAATAATTTCCGTATGTGTTCTGGCCCTATTCGTTGCTACACGGGAATTTGTCTCTATCATACTTTTATATCGTCTCTTCACTTTTTGACGATAAGAGTTACTCGGTTTTAAGTTTTTCCAATTAGAGAGGTCCATTTTTAAAATCAAACACGTCTCTATAGTTCCGCACTTAACAATTGAACAATAAATTAATCGACAGCCATTATTTATCATTTAAAAATCACATCAAGGATACCTACTTAATAAAATAAAACTCTTGTAGATATTGTAATGGAAGATCAAGTCTTTGTTCTCTGTAGAAGCGGTTTAGTTCGCCTTTTAGCATTTATCTTAGAAAAGACATATAGAAGCTATATATAGGACATATAAATGGTTATAAGATTGTATAATAAGACTATATAGTATTGTGTCGCAATAGAGACTTCTAGGCTCGGCTTCGCATGGTCAGTTCGTAGTTGACATGATGTCAGTAGCGCCACCTACCGAGTCCAATTGTATTTTTAAATTATACAGAAAACCTTCTAAATATCCGTATAAAATTTCAACCCAATCCGTTGAGTCATTTAGAAGTTATGTGAAATAGATAACTGTGAATGAAATGTGAAAAGTACGGAAAGATAATTTTTACAACCCGTTCTCCCATTACCCGTTTGCCCGTAGGAATTATACATTTTCCCCCGGCAAAAAGCCTATGTTCATTAGGAATAATGTCGGCTTCTAATGATAATATAATTATTCAAATCGGAGACTATTCAATAGAAACAAACAAACAATCAAACTTATAATATGACAAAACACCCAAAGAAAACTATTTATTTCGTAATCTTTCCAAAGTACCTAAGCAAATAACATACTCGTGTTATGGGCCGTATTACATACAACAATATTAATACATTGAAATACTTATATGTATAGATACTTATATAAATTTAACAAACACGTAGACCCGGAATTTTAGACATCTATGTTCATCAACGAGGCGGTTTTGTTTATAATCTATGGTTAGTCCAGTTCCAAATTCAAAATAACTTTTAATTATTTACTCTGATGCTTATCCGATTTTCGTCTGCTATTAATCAGAATCGTAAACGTAACCCGTGGACAAACATTATTATTATTAAATATTTATTTTCCGCCCAATGCAATTCCCACGTAAAAACGACAGACATTCTTGTCTAAATATAAATGAGTATTTTCAGAAATCTTGTTTTCACCGGCCTGTTAAGAAATGTTACCAGTATAGTTAATGGCTTTTTCCTCGTGTTGGTCCGGATCACCTTTGCAGAATAGACCATCTGCCTCTCTACCAGGCAACTCGTAAGTGATGATAGGTTAACTGGGTCACTTTCAACATGACCACTGGAGATAGAGTCCTGTGCAATTCGCCCGTGTAGAGATCCACCGCCTTACCCATTCTTGCCACCATAATAACGTTGTCGTGTTTTGGTCTGGATGGTAGGGTAGCCGGTAGACTTGCACGTGACTATGGTCTAACAGCCCGACCACAAACAGTAACGTACCCACAACATCTATGGTGTCTAAAGGCCACGGTGGTGTCTTATCATCAGGAGACCAAATAGCTCTCGTATTATCCGTGGGTGGTGTCAAGAGTCTCCGAAATCAGCGTGTTTGTTGCTTTGTCCCTGTTCAGCTCTGGTCAAAAATATTTCATAGAAAATGTATAAGAAATTACTTAAATTTTAATAATATGACGTCGTCTAAGTAAAATTCAGTGTTTTATGAAATACGTATTAAATAAAACTTTACATTTAATTTCAAAAAGTATATTATAATTTTTCGGAAGTCATCTTAGTTTTAATGCATTTAAGGAACAAGAATTTGTTGTATCGTTTTGAGTCGTACGATCAATGTTGATGCTAGGACTGATATAATTGGCTAAACTGATGCTATCGTCTGGTCAAATGAGGTGTAGACGCGAACTGCGCTCCAAATATAACCCTGGCGGGTGGTGAGTCAAGAGCACGCATGCTCGGAATGTTGACTATCCATTGATTTACAATCGAATACGAAACGTTAAAGTGTTCCCGAAATATAACTTACAGACGCTCGTAGATTTATCAGCAGCTAAGAAAAGCTACGAACGGTAACCAGCAGTAATGCACGGTAGCTGGAATAAGTAATGGTGGACGATTTGGACGGAGGTAGAAATCCAGGTGTTGCTGCATAGCACTTTACCACTAGTGGACATGTAGGTAGTGACCCAGTTAACCTATGCTCGCCTCGTATGAGCTACCTGGCAGAGAGGCAGTTGGTCTATTCTACACAGAGGATCCGGACCAATACAGGCAGACGGGGTTTCGCAAACTCTACTACCCAGTCATGGATGTTGGCTTTTTATGGTATAAGATGGGGAATTAGGTGGTAGAGTCTTTCCTTTTTCGATTCCTGCCACAATAGCGTTAGCGCTCGCCATTGTCGTTCTGGTTTGAAGGGTAGGGTAGCCGCTAAACTTTCTCACGCAAGAGCCTTACCATCCCAGCCTCAGGTAGGCAACGCACCATTTCCACCTTTGGTGTCTATAGACGACGTGTATTTCTTTCTGCTTGTTTGCCTTCCAATATCATAAAAAAAAACAAGCACACGACCCTCCTGATGATAAGAGACAACAGTGATCTATAGGCATAATAGATGCTAATACGTTGTTTGTTGTCCTTGGACCAGGGTGGCCTAATGTGTACGCCTACCAGTTCCCGGATCGGTTAGGAACACGACGATGTCATTATAGCGGCAGGACTAAGTTAGGTATTTTATAAGGACGAGTTGCCGCTGAGCACTCGACCACAATAGGTCTTATGATCCAGTTAAAATATCCTCGCCTCTTACTAGCCTATTTAAACCGACGTTAAAGGGAGAATATTCTCAATAGATTATTTTTATTATATGTTTTGTAACGCGATTATCTTGTATTTTTTGATAATTATTTTTTATGTGATAGCTAGTTTCATAGGTGCTCACATAGATATTTCATTAATATCTAAATGATCATATAAAAAAAATATCGTCACACCCTTATCCCCCAAAGGGTAGGGGTACATATACACCCACGATTAGCCGACGATATTAGGTCCCATTATGTGACAGGCGGCAAATCCGTCGCCATATCGGGAACAAATCATAACTAAAACGCAGGAACAACCGTGGGCAAATTCTAGTACTCAATGTTGATGCCTCTTAAATATCTGATTTACATCATTTGAGAACTTTTCGTTGCATTCTTTGAAAGATAAAACTATCTTTTATAACTTTGTATTTATAGTTCGTGGAATGTTTTAATGCATTTTCTGAGTTTCCTAAACTACTAAAGCGTGAAAGTAGTAGAAGTAATAAAATGAAATTAATTATCTCTTTACCAGAAAGACTCTTTTGAAACGGTGGAACAAACATTATTTATCAAAATCGATTTTAAAACTCTTTCTTTGTTAATCCAATAAATTGTTTAGTAAACGATTTTATATTTCAATTTCTTATTAATGTGTTATTACCGATTACATAAAACATATAAATTAAAAATATTTATGAACTGAATACTTAACATCAGGAGATCTGTCTGCTTGTACGTATGTTATATACAAATAAATAATTTAGGAGCATTTATTCATAATATGAAAATACCCGTCTTTTTACTGAATGATTTTTTTTAATTGTATGTCTATTTGTTTCTGCTAATCTTTGGAGTGGTTGGAACAATTTGGATGGGATTTTCACTGGCAGATAGCTAATATTATAAGAATCGATTTAGGCTACTTTAATTTTGGAATTATGTAAAATAATTAAATTCAAACGCAGACGAAGTCGCGAGCACAGCTAATTGGTAAATATGTTCATACTTATAGAAATATTTAGACAAATTCTAAATAATAAATAAATATTACTGAACAAATTACACTAATTGATGTAACCCTTAATGTTTGTGTTAAGAGTGTAAGTCAATGATAATATTAATACATAGAAATGCTTAAACAGATACAAGAATAAATTTAATAATCACCCAGACCCGGAAATACAGACATCTATGTTCATCACACAAATGCCTGTGAAATGAGTGAGATTTAAAGCCAAACAAAGAATTGAAAAATATTTGAAAAATTTGAAAAAAAAACAAAACATTTGAAAAACCGTCTGCTTGTTCACATTCTTCTATTTCTCTTGGCCATCGTATCACACATGAACGGACGAAACGAAATTTTTAGTTTTGTCACTTATTGTTAAGAACAGGTTACTGTGGAAAGAAAACTGGGAAAATTTTCAGAAACACAGAAAAAATAAGAAATTAAAAAAAACTTAGTTTTAGAATTTTTACATTATTTTTTTTCTGAGCATCTTGTAGATTGTTTGTTGTAGGTCAATGACCGATCTAATACAATAGAATAAACAAATCTGTGTTTCCGAAACGTATTGTATCTCCAAAGCATCCACTCAACATCCCTTTCAAAGCGTTCAAAAACCGACATTTTAGTAATTCATTAACCATCTTGTCACAAACATCGTCTAAAATCTATTTTTAAACGAAAACGGGCCAGTTTCCGCCTACTTTAATAAACTGCTCCCGATACGGGATGGGCTAGTGATTTATAACGGTTATCGATATTTATGTCGATGAAAATTAGGAACCATCCCATTTCCCTGTTTTACGAGTATAAACCAACGTTGAGCGATCCGAGAGACTTGCGTCATATAAAATCCATAAACTGCATGGAATAATTAGGTCTCATTTGATATTATACTTAAATACTAACTGTTTGATACCGCGTTTTCAAATCAAAGATCGTTTACACGACCTATATTTGGTAAGGTTAATATAATATAATTAGTTAATTAGGTACGCTGATAAATAGAAATGAAACATGTGCCTATTAGAACTGTCATTTAAAAAATACTGCAAAATGAAATCCCATAAAACTACATTGAATGTATTTTGTGTGTTAAACTTCCCGAAGCTATTTTCATAATTAGTTCATTCTAAAAGGATTATGATAGCTGTGTAAATATTAATGGTATTCTAGATAAAAATTAATTGATTGAAATATGTGCTACTTGAACGATACAAAGCTTAAAACATTTTTCATTTGCATTACTTTTGGTACCTACAATCTTATTAGTCTGTTTAACACGATAATACTGACCTCAAGTTTTAACTGTATAAATTGAAAAAATTCTGCAATGAATGGATTACAGTTTACACCTTTGAGTTAAAAACTACAGCAGGACGCAGGTAAGAGTAAATAATTTACATATTAAAAGAAGTATCGATATCGATATTTGAGTTGTACATTTATAGTTATTACCGCCAAAAACCCCATGCATTTGACATTTCTAAAAGGGACCAGTTGCGCTTTACTTGTCAAACACGTTTATTAGTTGAGTGATGTTCGCGGTGAGCCACAGCGACCGCCCGGCTTTACGTGTCAATTTCAACTACTTGTATCCGGTGTGAACGCCGCCTTATTTATTACTATTTTACTGAAGCGTGACTTTTAATGGAATATCTATTCCAGTAAATCTTTATGGCATTTACTACTCGCCCGAGTAGGGAGCCACCAAATTACTGACTTATCCCATAAAAATATAATAGAATAAAAATTGCATTTCTCCTTCTTCTAGTAAGTCTTCTTTAAAAATATAAGATAGAAAGATTGATTTTAATAGAAGAGGAAGCATACAGGCAAATGGGTTGCCATTTTCTATCGTCGACCCCTTCTTCATTTTCTATCAGGTGAGTTGAAGTCATTACACTAAGTTATCAGTTATAAAAACGGGTTCCGTTGTTATCCTTTGGATACGAAATCCTAAGTACAGTCACACTGAAAACTCACAAATGTCAAAAGTAGTAAGGTGGAAAGCGGCACTACAAAGCGTAGGTACTTCACGAGCCCGGAGTCGACGCCAGCGAAAATAATGGTTCAGTAGATTTGATGACAACATGTGCGTATCGTCATATCATTAGTCATGGACCCTGTTGTAAATATCATTACGAATATGTTTGTGAAATTAGGTTTTGTACATTCCCTTCGGTTTATTGGTAACTAGCTTTTCGCGTGAATTATTTTAATAACATACAGCATTTAATAACAGCAGCATATTTTAATAACGTACTCTTTTAATGTAGTCGGTTAAAAAGAAGCCTATGTGTTAATCTCATACATAAGCTATCTTACTTCAACCTTTCAACCAAATCCGTCCAGTGGTTTTTTTTGTGAGAGTAACAAACATTCATATTTATAAACTTTCCCGTTTATAATATTAGTAGGATTGCTAAATTTACATTTTAAAATAAATAAGTATCATTATGGACATCCCCACGTGTCATAATATACCCGAAGAGGTGGGCAGAGGTAACATAGCACCCATAATTAGTTGACGATATTAGATTCCATGTAACAGTTAGCACGTCCGTCGCTATACCGAGCACAAATACAAACCCAGGGTATCTCAGATCAATTGAAAAAACTCATAGAGACTCGTACTTTTCCAGGGTGAACCCGGGACTTCGTGTGTCATTGTCAAACATCGATTACGCTCAACTATTGTTACATAATAATTTACATTTCTATAATGTAACTAGTTTTATACGCGACTTCGTTCACGATATTAACTATGGTCAGGCGGATTGACATCCAGCCAGTGTGCTAAACTATGTTGCATT
Source organism: Lasaia peninsularis (assembly GCA_018236625.1). NCBI lineage: Eukaryota > Metazoa > Arthropoda > Insecta > Lepidoptera > Riodinidae > Lasaia > Lasaia peninsularis. The sequence goes on from DVZL01000594.1 coordinate 20,212, forward strand.
ATTTCAACTCGATTATGTCTGAAACTAACGAACCTTAGAATAATTTGTCAGAGCTGGCAAAAAAATTAAAGCGCGTTTATGAATTATGGCCAAGTTTTGATTTTAAATTTATCCCCTTTCCTACGGAAACCTACAATTTTATTATGTGTATAGATAGATTAGAGAATAAATATTACTAACGCTTCCTATTCTGACCGCCAAAATGATATTGTCATGTTCCCGATCGAATAATAGTATAGTCAGTAGACGTACATTATATATATAAAGACAAATCTGCAACATCTATGGTGCATAAAGGCCACAAGTGTCTCTTAAGCTCACGAGCTTGATGAAAAAAAATAAACATCTATCTCATTCTTATAGGGCTCGGCTATTTCACTCTCCTAATGCCACTCCACTCAACAAAACTCGGAGAAAGAGAGGCTAGTCAGCCTAGAGTGGGTTACAAATATACGTATTGCGAAGTCTATGTTAGGAGTGATATTTCCAAATAGTACCTTTTGCTTCATGTCACTATAGTTTGTTCATTTTAAGGACAAAGTGAGGTCATCAATCTTAGGACGTTTGTGACCAATCAAATTGCAGAATTTGAAATTGTCTGTTATTTATTTGGTTGGAAGCATAAAGCGAAATCTAGCGAATTTCTTAACAGCATGTGCATATTACTTTCATGCAAATGTATTGACAATTTATCTTTACGACGATACTTTTGAAATTGTGTTTTGTTTGTACTCGCATAATTTTATTTTTCTCTTGAAGTATTTACAAAATTAATTACGCAAACAAAACATATTTCATCTCACACATTAGATAAAAATAATGTGGCTATCATTAAGCGGCGTGCACACGTGTGGGACGTAGTGACGTCAGAGGAAATGATGCACTTTCCCGTGCGATCGTACCACAGAACAAATCATACGCTTCCCCTCTACGTGTCAATAGATTTAAACTGAGTAAGACTTTATTTTAACATATGTACGACCATTTTATGACGCACTTTGTAAAGTGCATCTGTTATTATTATGACGACAAATTTGACAGATGTCAAATGAAAGATTTTAATGGTCAAATATAAATCTCGTTTAATGTGTTATTTTGTTAAATTCGCAATGTCGAATTCTAATACTTGGGAATAGTTTATCTTAAAAGATTACCAGTGATGGGAAATTATCAGGGTATTTATTAATTTCAATTGTGCAAAGGCGAACTTAGTGCCAATAAGCATTTATTCCAGTTTACCTTAAGTAGGGTAGATATGTAAATACATGGCTTTAAATTTACTTAATATAAAATCATTTTATATAACAACACAAAAAACTTATAAGTGACTAAAATATGTTTTACTATTTATGTTTCAGATTATGTATTCTATAAATATATTATTAATTCTGAACAACACACGGTATAGCCAACTACAAAACATAGGATATTAATCATAAAATAGAAATGCGGCAAAAGTTAAGCCGCATGCATACGACGTTATGATGTCATGATGCACTTACTCGTGCGATAGTACCTCTTTAATTTTTACGCCAATCTCTTACGGAGTAGGCAGAATAGTACTTTCAAGCATATTTTATCGTATTCATATAATCATAACTAATTATCATCATACCCTTATCCCTGACGCGGTAGGGAGAGGTACATATTTGCATCCATGAAATTAAATTAGGTGATGTAACAGATGGCAGCTCCGCCACAGAATAATAAGTAGTAAAGTACAGAACCTGCACTTCTCGTAATAATTCTTAGAAATAGTGACTCTTGCAACTAAGCAAACTATTCCCGCTCTCTTTTAACGCATAACTCTGTCACTATCTGGCGTAAAGTGACGCGATAACTATGGTACTAGAG
>DVZL01000595.1:0-22060 GCA_018236625.1 Lasaia peninsularis
ACTATTATAAAATGTTGATAAAAAAAATATTTACAAAAACAATGTAATAATATGTTTAGGACATATTATTACAAGGTACAGCGTAAATAAAAGTTTATAGGAAAATTAATTCTAACCAGTCAGTATTGTGCCTTTTTATTTTATATTAAATATCAGTATTTATAATATTAAATAAATAGTAATGTAATATTGTATTTAAAGTTCAAGGGTCAAAATTAATTGTTTGTGTTACATTTTTTGTGTAACTAAAATATAATTAAGTAATCGTAGTAACCTCAAGATCTATGTAAGATAACAGTTGTTATCTAGTATAATTCAAGCAAGGTATAGAAGTAATTTAAAATACTACAATTTAATAATGTAAGTAGCGACTTAATTTTTGTAAGGCTGTTAAGCTTTATATATACTACCTAACCCACTGCAGTTTTGCCTCGGATTGATCACATATAAGTGAATTACATAATATATATATATATCTGTTTAAATTAAAAGATGCGAACGGAATATCTGTTTTTATACTGTCACTTCAATAAATATGATTTGTACTTACTTTTTATATACTCGGCAGAAGGAATTGTTGATTCTCTTGTCCGACAAATGTCTCCGACGATCTTCAAACAAGTCTTTAATGGCAGTCACTCCAAGCACAAAAAGCACTGGTAACATAGCTACTTCCTTGCCAAATGCATTGATTGCTGGTACCCAGTTCAGTAACACAATAAATATGAAATAAACATTAGCAATCCTATGAAACTGTTCAAACAAATTCTTTGGAATGAAAGAGAGAAGAGTATATTTTGTGGTTCTAACTTTGTTGTTGCATCTTTGGCCATTAGGGTGATCTTTTGGTGGAGTCTTATCAGGCACGAGGTGATTAGGAATAACGACGAGATGACGATTGTCAACTGCTGGTTGCTGACGACGCATCAGCCAAAATACAGCACGGCGCCATGGGGCCACGACTGAAGCACGTCGTAATGTATAAATGGAATCTGATCGGGAAGCTTGTCTGGAATGGTGTCCCCGCACGGATGCTAATCGAGGTTGCGCACTTGCAGGCGCCTGCTCTCGATGTCCAGGGGGTAATATGAAGTCAGTGCGACTGCTGGTGCGACTATGACCTGGCCCAGATTGGGCTCTCGGTCCTTCAACGATCTGGCCATGAGAGAGAGCTCGCTGGTGTCCACGTAATGCAGATTTGAGCGGTGGTCGCGCGCTCGCAGGATTCCCTGCAAGCATCGGAGTTCCCCCATGGCTTATAGACCTCGAATGTCCTTTCACCTTCGGAAATAAGTAAGTTTGTTCCGGGGCTCCGGGTAAAGTTGGTTGTGTTGAAGGATTTTCTCCACTTCCTTCTGTTGACATTTTTACTCATCTGAAAGTGGGTCGTCTCTCTGCTCCCTTTCATTTAAAAATACAACCCTGCTTAAATATATTGTAAATTTAATTATTTACAATAACTAATATTTTATCACAACACAAGAACAACAAAGCATATGGTTTGAAATCATCTGTTCACAAATTTACACATCACTAAATACCGTCTTTATTTTGGTAAAAATACACAAATCACATCTTTTGAATAATTTATTGATTTAACTAAACACATTTTATATTTTTGAATTCACAAAATTGCTTTATAGTTGCTACAGTTTTTTTTTATTTTTATACAAAAATAATCATACACGAGTTTATAACTCAAAAACAAGCAAAGTTGACCGACCGACTGACACTGACAATCCTGCCAATTTCGTACGTTGTACTGAATGACAGAATAAAACTTGAAATGACGAGGACAATGAGGAATGAAAATGTCAATGCTAACTGTCAAATAAAACTTCTTCGTATTATTAACTTATGATGGCAACATATAGGTTTGTAAATTATTGTAAAACTTATTATTTTTTCATACGCATAAATTTGTGATATTTCCTTTTTGATAATATATCAAAAAATATTTAAAGAAATTTCTTTACACACTATTTTTGATATACATATGTACATTTCCTCACGCCAGGTCTATTGCGGTATAGACAGAGAGTATCGTAATGCCAAGTATCTCGATCTTTTCACATTCATGCTTGATACAAATACAATATTAATTATAATTAAAACTTTTAAGTTGAGAAGTTTGGAGGTGGACAGATAATATCGATAAAAGAAAATGTTATAAAGGCAGACAGTGGATTATCTACAACGCAAACACGAGACAGCCCCTGGTGTTTGCGTTGTAGATAATTTCACCTAGTTAAATAATAATTTCTCTGTATCTATTATTTCTCGGGTCGAGCTCTCTGCTCGCCTACAAAGTACAAAGTTCGGTGAAGTTGTAAAATAATCATGCGGCTAGAATGCGGCATAGCGAAGCAATAAAAAAAACGATAGCGTTATGCTCTGTTAATTTTTTGTTGAACATTCAATAGATATTTTGTATCAATATCAAATACTAAATTTAAGATCTAAAACCTAATCAATTGGTTAAAGTTAATACCAATTTTAGAGTAATCCGAAATATCTGTATCAATTAGCAGTAGTGAATAACAAGTTCAACTTAGATTGCCATCAATTAAATTATTTGTTTTTCATCCAGTTTCCTATAAAAAAACTTGTCATTGAAAGCTACATAAAATTATGACAAAGTTTCTGTTCATAGTTAGCTGAATTAATAATTGTACTTATAATTTTATTAGAAAAACTACTTAGCAAAATTCAAATGTTAAACATACTAGAAGTTACTCCTTTTACTGTTTAAATAATGGCAGCCCCATTTGTTTTGTTGCAATGTTGGTATATTTGAAGATAAAAATTTGTCGTCGACGTCATCGTTGGCGGACATATTCGTTTGGTTTGACGAATTCTCCGACATTTTGACATTAGTACCCCGGTTTTAATTGCGTGTTCCTGTTTATTGGTTTACTTGATTACTCTTAATTGTATTAATCACCAATATGGATGAAGAATACGATGCGATCGTCTTGGGCACTGGACTAAAGGAGTGTATTCTTAGCGGAATGCTATCTGTCTCTGGGAAGAAGGTATTGCACATTGATCGTAATAAGTATTACGGTGGTGAATCGGCGTCAATTACCCCGTTAGAAGAATTATTTTCGAAGTTCAACGCACCGGCACCGGATGAAACGTATGGTCGAGGCCGCGACTGGAATGTCGATTTAATCCCTAAATTTTTGATGGCGAATGGTCTATTAGTTAAACTGCTGATCCATACGGGCGTTACCAGGTATTTGGAGTTCAAGTCGGTGGAAGGAAGCTATGTGTATAAAGGTGGTAAGATCTCTAAAGTTCCTGTCGATCAAATGGAGGCATTGGCATCTGATTTGATGGGTATGTTTGAAAAGAGGCGTTTCCGTAATTTCCTGATTTACGTTCAAGATTTTCAAGAGGATGATGTTAAAACATGGAAAGAATTCGATCCTAGCACCGCCAACATGCAATCTCTCTATGATAAGTTTGGCGTGGATAGAAATACTCAAGATTTCACTGGACATGCACTGGCTCTTTATTTAGACGACAGCTACTTGCAGCAACCAGCTATTCAGACGATTCGCCGTATTAAGCTTTATTCAGATTCTTTAGCCCGTTATGGTAAATCTCCTTATTTGTATCCAATGTATGGGTTAGGAGAACTACCACAGGGATTTGCTCGTCTCTCTGCTATTTATGGAGGTACATACATGTTGGATAAACCTATTGACGAAATAGTTTTGGGTGAAGGTGGCAAGGTTGTTGGTGTTCGCTCTGGGAATGAGGTAGCAAAGTGTAAGCAAGTATATTGTGACCCCAGCTATGTTCCCGATAGAGTCCGTAAGAAGGGTAAAGTTATCCGTTGTATTTGTTTGTTAGATCATCCTATTAATAACACTAAAGATGCTCTGTCTACTCAGATTATCATTCCACAGAAGCAAGTTGGACGGAATTCTGATATTTATGTGTCACTAGTATCGTACACACATCAAGTTGCTGCCAAAGGATGGTTTATTGCCATGGTTTCTACAACAGTGGAAACAAATGATCCCGAGTCAGAGATTAAGCCAGGATTGGACCTTCTCGGTCACATCAGGCAAAAGTTTGTGTCAGTTTCAGATTACTATGAACCTACTGATGATGGCAGTCAAAGCCAAATTTTCATTTCTGAATCTTATGATGCTACAACACATTTTGAAACCACTTGTTTAGATGTTCTTAAAATTTACAAGTGGGGAACAGGTGAAGACTTTGATTTCTCCAAAGTGAAGTTAGAATTGGGCGAGGAGGAGCAGTAAATTAGCTTCATAAGAACATGTATATTGCTTGTTAATTTTCAAATTTCTTTATTTACTGGCAATTTAAAGAAATCATTAGGGATATTGGGCATATATTTATTAAAGCTTAATGCATTGATAGTTTTACTGGAAAATGCTCTTATATTACAGTGTTCTAAATTTGTATATGTTTAAAGTATAAATTTTGTTATATATATTTTGTTCATGATAATATGCTTTTATATTAATTAAGGTTAAACGAGGCAATTATGGATCTGCACAAGCAAAGCGGTAGTTTTTGTGCATCAAAGCATTCCAATGCATTAATTCATCTTGTAACCATATCATTCTTGAAATAATGTCAATGTAAGGATGCTCATTCTACATGTTAATGTTGTGTAAGATCAAAAATAAAATACATAAAAAATTATAGTCCTTTTATTTAAAAATAAATATTCACAGCCTTTTATTATTCATTCAGTTACTTCTGCATGCTATATTACAGATTTTTTAACACCATACACAGCATTCTTCAAATAATCAAGTGCCAGCTGAGGTACAAGTTAGTGGAAAAACAGCAAAAATAATAATAAATTGCACTATCTACTAGAAAAAGTTCTTGGTTTTTTTTTAAATATTATTATTGCTTATTCTGTGGATTTGGGAAACCACATTCACTATAAAAAGGAACATCCATTCCGCTGGATCAATAAATGAGAAATGTTATAAGGAAATATCTATAAAGATTCAGTTAGGGCATCAAAGATTTATGATATATTTAACACAATATAGATAATCATTCCTGCATCCTATAAAAATGTAATCTCCATGCACTGCAGGAGTTGAAAATGATTCATTGGGTAATTGATACTCTGAGATAATAGACCCAGTATCTGTATTCAATAAATACAATATGCCATTGTTTGAAACTGCCAGCAATATTTTATCATTTAATCTGCATGGTGTAGAGTAAACTGGCGAAGAAAGTTCAGATTTCCAGTTTAAGCTAGGTTGGAAATTTTTAACATGAATACTATACACTTTGTTATCATGACATCCAAAGACTATTTGCCATTTTGATTTTTCTACTTCGGTGATATGAATAGATGAGAATATATTCCCTTGAGCACCTTGGTATTTCCAAATCTGAAAAGATGAAAAAAATTGGGTCAGCATAGAGATTAATAAGATTTTTTTGTAATTTATATAGTATTTATCCATTTACAGACTAATCACAAAATTTAATATAATATAGGTAGTCCAATAAACCAAAATACCGATTTTGAAAAAGAACAGAATTTCGAAAAAATATTGATAGACCTACTAACTTATAAGATTAAGTTAGCTTATATCTTGTAATCTATAGGTACATTTATTAAACTGTTGAAGAGTGAATTCTATACATTGAAAAATTTTAACAAGATAGACATAGGCGATTAAAAGCTCAATATTATTTTGGCCCCTTGGCGCGTAAAATCACAGTTTACATTTTTTTTTATCTTTATTATAGGTAGTCGAATAAAAAGTAGCCATGTGTTATTCTGATTTATAAGCTAAGTTTTTGTAAAAACACACAAATTTTCTCAATTATATTATAAGTATCAGTGTTTGAGAAGCACACAGTGTTACATCGTAGTAGGGTAGACTGGGTATGGTTGTGACAATCGCAATATTAGCGAAACTATAAGGATTACAGGGAGGAGGACGTAAAGGGGAAAGAGGTGCGCCATGTGGGTTTGAACGTGTTGTGTTGTGTACAGCATTTCGTCAGCCAACGTGCGCCGTAGACGTCAGCACACGACTTTGTTACGATACCTACATTCTAAAATGCGATAAAGCCGAACCACAACACAGACAGCATCAGCAATACCCCATCTTACTCATAATAAAATTTTTCTCAGATAAGCAGCAACAGCAGCTATCAAGACATTTAACACGATGTGCTAAAATATATAATGAGCATGTAGCTGTTATTTAGTTTGTATTCATTGACATTGTTATCGAATTGTTTATTAGACTGATTAGAGTGCTTTATAATTTCTATCGCCTGTGGTGTAACTGTACGGCTGTCGAGTACGTGTACGGGTTCAATTCCCAGGTCGGGCAACTTTTCATAAAAATGTTTTTCAGATTTTTCTGAGTAAGCTTTACATTACCCGGGATTGGAAAGTGCCCGAAGTCGCGATAGGCTTACCATCTACATCAGGGCCCTAGTACCTTGGCTAATCGTGGGTGTGTTCTAGTGGACTACTGGACTTAAGGGTCGTGGATATACTAACACACCTCTGCCTACCCGGGGATAGTAGGCGTGAAAAAGGCGTTTTACTGAAAAAATCTACCAACCCAATATGGCGACAGTCTATATATCGTCGAGTGCATAAGAATCTATTATTTCGTGGATATGGGCGTGAGGGTATTTATTTATTTTAGAAATAGAGTAAGTGCTGAAATTTACTATACTTTTTTCTGTACTAGGGAAGTGCTTTGAATCACTAACTTCATACATGATTTGTCTGTCACGGTGACCGAGTAATGACCAGGTATTAAGTATATAGGCATCACGAAACTTAGTACTTAACACTCTCTATCTACCTCGCAAGAAACTTGCCGTGAATATATGAATTTAACTAACCTTGATTCCTTTTTCAACTGTACGACAGTGTATTTCGCCTTTCACTTCGATGAAGACGACGTATTTATCAGAATCGTATAGAACAGGGCTCGCAAAAACTGGACTATTCAATGTTCCTCGCCAAGACACAGTTTTTGTTCCAATGTGTACGCTTGCACAAACGCCGGAGAGAGTTCCAGTCAGTATGTACTCATTTTTAGCTAGCACTAAGTCTGCCGAAATAGCTTGATCAGCTACGTGTATTGTTTCAGTAATTGTCCCCGTCTGAAAAATAATCTATTTATTATTTTTACAGTAGTCCATAATTTTTAATGTTTCTATTAATGTTCCACGCAAATATAAATAGTACGAAAAAAAAAGTTTTTCACTAGTTCTTAAAAATGAATTTATAAACGTCAATTATTACAGTACTACAACATATATGGAATCTATTCTATTGAAGGCTATGGCTGTGGTTACTATCAGGATATGCTTACTCACTGCCTTCTCACATAAAAATAGATTATTATTTATATTAGAGGTATTTTTTTAAGAGATAAGACAAAGAACAATCATACAGCTCTCCTGATGGTAAGAGAACCGTGGCAACTCCATAGATGTTTTAGGAGCGCCACTGTCCTGTGGCCGGGATCTTAGGCCTAATGTGCAAGTTTACTGGCTACCCCACCCTCTGAACTGGAACAAGACAATGTCATTATGGTGGCAGGAATAGGTAAGGCGGTGGACCCTTACCCAGGCGAGTACAGAAGCGCAGCAATCTACCACCAGTGGTCTTGTTGAAAATGACCCAGTTACCTATGCTCACTTCTTACGAGCTGCTTGGTAGGGAGGCAGATGGTTTATTCTACACAGAGGACCTGGACCAACTCCGATGGTTTGGTCAGGTAGAAAGGATGAAAGATGAAATATTGACAAAACAGATATAATATGCGAATGTAAATGACTGTAGGTACTCGGGGAGACCTAGGTTGACATTTCATAATCAGAGAGCTTGAGTATTATCTGAGGTTTGTGTTAGTAGTCTCCAAAACTGGTGTTTTAAAAAGCTAGGCAAGGGTTTGTGACACTTGGGACTTGATTCTCTCTGCCTAACCTGCAAGGAACCTGACGTGAAGATATGTATGTATAATAAAAATTACTTACACATGTATCAATACAGTGTATGTTACCATCATAAGATGCCACATAGAGGTATCCTTCATAGTATATAGCTTTACTTTTAATCATATGTCCAATATTTATCCTCCAAATCTCCTTACAGTCTGACAGGGTGAAACAGAGGATTGTACCATCATATGTGCCAACTACACCGCATGCTATTGACAATAAGCTGTTAAAACAAACAACGGAAGCTTCAATTCTTGATTTGGCTTTAATCACTCCCTGAGGTGTTCCTGATATTCCATCCATAATAACTATTTTTCCTGAATGACTGCCAACAGTTACATATAGTTTACTGAAATTAATAAAATATCTTTTTACTGAGATAAAAAGTTTAAACAATCATAGACATGTTCAAGGCACAAAGTAGCATAAAATACATACAATCCATCTAGGAACAGAGTGGGTGAAGCATCAACACATTTTCCTGTATCATAACTCCAAGCAATTAAGTATTGTATGGAACTAAATGAGTCTACTTTTTCTGAAACTCTTTTGTGTGAGCGAGGAATGGATAACAAGCTTATAGTATTTGATCTAGTTCTAGCTCTTTTCTTTGGTCGTATTTTCACCAAACCTAGTTCTTTACCAGCTAGCTGCATAATTTCATTGAGTGTTGTCTTTGGTGATAACAAATATGGCAAAATAAACTTGCCAAATTGTGGATATGAAAGTGATATCTTGTTGCACATAGAAACAGCGAGAAATGATGTTCCTCCAATGGAGAAGAAATCCTTGTCCTTTATATCATCAAATGTAAACCTTTTATTTATTATTGTTTTGAGTTCCATAATAAAAATATCAATAATTGATTCTATTGTCAAATTTTGTGGTTTCTTATTAAAAATTTGAGACAGCATTTGTTTTGACAGTTTACCATGTGAATTTGTTGGCATGGTATCAACTCTGATAATTTTATTAGGCCAGTGTTTATCATCAAGTTTGCATTTTAAAAAGTCTGATAGTTCTTGGCTGCCAAAAGTTTCAGATGAGAAATATACAACAAGAAGATTTGGTTTTGGTAGCCATATACAAGAACAAGCTTTCACTTTAGGGCATTGCATTGCTGTGTTCTCTATAAATTGTAAGCTCACTTTATGTCCAAATCTTTTGATGACATCATCTTTACGCCCTCTGTAATAAATGATACCATTTTTAATCTCACCAAGGTCACCAGTTTGAATAAATTTTAAAGAATTCGTATCTTCATTGCTTCTAGATTTATTAAGGACTATGCATTTCCTGGTTTTACTTACTGAAACAAATAACAATAATAAATGAAGAATATTTTTAAGTAAAAAATTTAATTTCACAAATACAATTTAAAAAATCTTTAGAGGAAAATGACAAGACTTGATTCATTTGCATAATATAAGTAATACAAGCTTATCTTGCAGCAACAAATGCCTCACAATATATTATGCATTGACCTATACTAGGTGATCATATATTTAGATAGGTTCTTTTGCATTACTAATATTTATAATTTGACCGCCTCATCGGTGAAAGGGTCAGCAGACACGTCTCACTGATGGAGGCAGGAATTGTGTGATGAATATAGATTAGAAGATTTTATCAGGTATCTATTTAAGTTATTATGTATCAGTATTGTTAACTAACATCCATAGCAAACGTAAATTTGTTTTCTTAAGTATTGGATCAGTCAGTGTGGCTTTTTTGCCCAAGAATATAAATTCATAAAAATAATTTATCGTATTAATATTTAAATTTTCTAAAGGCATAAACTTGTAAATTTAGTACTGACCTAATACAATATTTCCAACATCCCTATTTTCTTCACATGGTTCTAAAACTATTTCTGTTTCTGAAAGACAATTTCCAAGAGGAATTTCTCCCTGATTAGTTTTACATAGATTTAACTCTGCAACTGTGGCCCAACATGACATTTCTGTAACACCATATAATGTATATATTCTTGTCTTATTATCAGCATGTTTTAATTCTAGTAAACTTTTTATTCCATTGAAAGGTTCTCCACCCAGAGCTAATATTTTCAATGATGAATTGGCATTCAGAATCTTATTTTTCATATCTAAATTTGAATGTTGAAAAAACTTTGATGGTGTTGTTTGCCAGAATGTCACAGAGTTCTCTTTGGTTTCAGGAAATAAAACATCTACTCTTTCTGGTGCGATGAGTAATGATGCCCCATTTATACAGGCTAGTAGTATTTCAATCATAGATGGATCAAAAGTTAATGGAGTTGAAAAGTATATGACATCTTTAGGTGTTATGTTGAACATTTGAGTGAGGTCATCAATATTTGGTTGGATACATTCTATAGGCACTTGTATATGTTTAGGCTCACCAGTGCTTCCAGATGTCATTGCTATAAAAGAATGTTCAGGTCTATTATAACTTTTATTAAAAGCATTTTGTGACTCAAGGCAGTAAATGTTTATATTTAAATCAAAGATGGCAAGAATTTTATCAGGTTTTTTGCCAAATAACTCGGGTGGTTCCGTATCACTGACATTTTTGATTGCAATTATGGCATTAAATTTTCTGATTTTGCATATTTCTTCTACATTATGTGAAGGATTCAGAAACATGAATGTTGGTATACTTTTGTGAACTCTGGAATTTTTTTAAAACATGTTAAATATTATTATTTATCATTGATGTACATGAAATGAACTTGGCATATTTAAACTTCTGACCCTATTATGATAATATACTTAAGAGATATGATTGTAATGAAATAAACCTAGAACCAGTAAACAATATTCGATATAAAAGGTTTAACTCTTTTGTTTAAAAAATATTGCAAATGTTTTAAAGCTGTGGTAGCATTATTGGAAACATAGTTTGCAGGATGGTGTGGCTGTAGACATGCAATTAGTCTCCTTATTAATAATTAAGTATATTCAGAAATAATAGAGCCTCACTGGTCTAGTGGCACGCACTTCAACTTACATTTTTTTACCAGAGTTTTCTAACTTAAGTACATTTTCTGAGTGAAGGAAAAGATCGTAAGGTAACCCGCAATTGGTGCCCAAAAGGGCAACGGACTAGCCAACTGTAACATCATGGGACCTAATATCGTCGGCTAATCGTGGGTGCATATATACCTCTGCCTCCCTTTCGCCTTGACTATATCTTTTATGAACGTGACGACATTTATTTATTTACTTTTATATTCAAAAGGTACAATTTCAATAAATTAATATTTAACTTACGCTGCTATTACACTAGGAATAAGGACATTTCTTTCGCATATAATGCCGATAACTCCCCAATTACATAATTGTTGTATGTTTTGGGAAATATATTCACACGCGCCATAAAGTTCAGAGTATGTAAAAAATTTATAATTTTCATCTTCATACAATCTCACAGCTATGTTAGATGGATATTTTGCGCAAGTTTGAACAAAAACATCGTAATAACCTCGTTTTGGTTTCATTAGTGCATCAAATTTATAAAATGTATGACAACATAATTTCTTTCAAATAATATTTCTACCGATTTTAGATCATAGCATTTATCTTTTAAAGTGATTTTAAAATTATTTACTAATTAATCATAAAAAATATGTATTTGTTTTTGTTTTGTTTGGACTTTTACAATTCGATTGTCAATGTCATGTCATTTGTCGAAATCAATGACAGTCAGTTGCTAGTGTCGAATGTCAATAGTAAAAAAAATGCTAAAGTCTGGTGTACAAAATTTTGGCCGTTTGCAGCATCGATAGAAAAAAAATTGTTCAGTTAAAGTATTCAAGTGACGTATTCATGAAGAAATTAGTAAGTATAGCGTGTATTTTTTTAGATGTTCCCAAATCTGATTCATAAACATAGGTAAGGATGTCACATATTGCCTTACCTAGGACCTTAACATAACGTGACGGGTATATGACTTTTTTGAGGTTGCTGTAAATTAATTAAACATTAATTATTGGAACGTCCTCGAATAGGAAATAGGCTTGCCACCTATCACATTATGGGCCTTTGTACTTTAGCTAATCATGGGTGTTCTAGTATATCTACTGGACTTTATACTAGCACACCTCTGCCTAATCCTTCGAGGATAATAGGCGTGAAGGTAGTTTTTTAATGATAGCTGCGTACTGCGTAGGTGGTTAATATTAAAAATATATAAAAAAGTCAGATAGAGAAGTATAAAAATTCTTTCGAATTAACAGTTAAATGAGGAGTGTAGGTACATATAATGAATATGCCTGAAACATGTAAAATGTAATAAAAGTATATTTTATTACCCACAAAATCATTTTTTTAAGTCGGATAATATTTGTTACAGTTAAAAACAATTTTGGCTGACGGCTCACTTATAAAGATAAACCTATACAGTTTTTGGTATAAGTATAGTGTTTTTATATTTAACCCATGTAGGAAAAAATATTTATAAATAATTAATAAAACAAACCTAAGGGATGATCAAAATCTCTTCTCCATTAAAATATCGCAAACTTAAAAGCCGTAACGAAGAAAAAATATTGTCACCTGCCACAACGATAACATTGCGTAACTAGCAAATTCATAAGTAAAGTCCTACCTACGCGCGGGAATGTTAAAATTCAAGTATGTTAATGATACTTAGTCCTACACACATCCACATGCGATATGTAAATACTGTAAATTGGGATCTGAATTCTGAATGCTTGTAGCGATTCAATTACATTTTTAATCACAGCAGAAGTTTCAGTATACCAGTTTATATGAAACTGATATTGGACGTATACTGATAAATTGTGGCTTACGTTATGGCTGTTAAAATATGCAAAGAAAATAGCGCTAGCACAGAAGTAGGCAAAAAGGCCAAGTGTACAAATCTGTTTCAATACTTATGTATTGTTCTTAAAATGTTTATTGATAGGGAACACGACTTGGGCAATACAGCGTAAAAAGACCGCTATCATTCATGCCATGAAAATGTCAGTCTATATATTTTACTCTCTGATTCTCCATGTTATTTTGAAGATATATGTATGAAATTATTTGAAAGTATCGACGCTCATAAGCTTAAGTGCTTTCATAATCGTAAAAGCCACCGGATGTACTTCCAGTACCAGCAAACTACGCGGTAACAAAAGTCTAAACATCGTGAAGTCACTAGATTACAACCGGAGAAACCTACTAGGAAGAAATAACCTAAATCTAAGATTAGTGTTAGAATTATGAAATGGTGGCGGGTATCGAAAATCTATAATTCTGTCATTCCCATGTTGATTCGGATCGTCTGTGTGGAATAGACCATCTGTCTCTCTACCAGGTGGCTTGGTTCTGATCCGGGGGTAAATTTTAAAATTATATACATTGTCGTATTCCGGCTCGGAGGGTAGGGTAGCCGGTAAATTTGCACATACGGTGTAACAGCCCGATCACAGATAATGATGCACCTACAACGCTGTCTGTAGGCCACGGTTCTCTCTTAACATCAAGCCACACGTGTACTTGTTTGCAGTCTTATCCAGAAAAACACTACTGCTGATAGTCATTAAATGGGTAGTAGTCTCCATCATATGTCGTTTAAGACATAGAATTACATCTCCAAGGGATGTAATAGGACTAGTACATTTTTTTAAACTAAGTTGTTTATTTTGTAACCTCCTATCAGGTGGTAGAGTTCTGCGAAAAAAAATCCCGTTTAATGTCACCTTAGTGCCATCATGTCTGGAAATTGTATTATCGGTATAAAACGAATGAAATAGACACATTAACCCTAGACATATTAACTCTTAAGTTTGAGTTGGTAACACACTATTAATACCTTTCGTGTCTAAATACGGCGCGTATTTTTCACAATTAGGACCTAATCATTCGCACCTTATAAAATATTAATAAGTTAATAACGGATTAAGTTATAACAATGGTGAAATAATACTTGTGTTATACATACAAAACTTCAGAAACGTTAGCTTTAGTGAAGTTATTCCATCGGGAATCGGAATAGGAAAAGCTAGCCATCGGACGTCGCAGAATCTTATCACTCATACTCTATGTACGTACATTACATAGGTACATACTAATAATCAGTCTTAATTATAATATTTATTGGAACTATCTCTTGCCCGCGTCTTCTTATTGTCTCTTAATTTTTCAGTTTACTCAAATTTTTCGACAGAAACAAGTATCGTTCAGGCTGTCTTTCTGTACTGGCCACTTTACCAATTATTTTATGTATGTGTCCTTACCCTACCCTACCCTGTTAGTTAATGAGGAATCATTACCTCTAACATTAGATCCAACATTTATAATTATAATACGGCAACTTAGTTATATAATACTAGCTTTATGACCACGGCTTCGCCCGCGTGTTTTATCTTGATAACATAGATAATTTTCAAGAAGCAGATTTTTTTCCGACTTATTTATATAATATATTACTGGTTGCGTAAAACATTTTTTTAATATAGTCGGTTAAAAAGCCAATGCATTATTCTCATGCATAAGCTATCTTTCTGTAAAGTTTCATCTAAATCCGTGCAGTAGTTTTTTTCTGGAAAGAGTCAAACATCCATACATACCTACCTACTTACAAATTTTCGCGTTTATTGTCTTAGCAGGATATGGTTTTGTGCTCTGATCTTTCTGAAATCTGATCTCGTCGTTTGCAACTACCATGTGTTTTACATCACTACATATAAAACAAAGTCACTTTCTCTGTCTGTCTCACTATGTATGATTAAATCTTTAAAACTAAACAACGTTTTCCGATGCGGTTTCTTTAATAGATGGAGCGATTCAAGTTTTTATGTATATAACGTATCTAGTATACCCGAGTGAAGCCAGGGCGGGCCCGTTCCGTTAGATGAGTTTTTTTATTATGTAATTTATGATCTAGAACTCTTTGTCATTGAAATTTTATCTATTTTAAAAGTTTTTTTTTAAAAACATTATAGAAAGTAGTCAGACTAATCGTTAATGAAATACAGTGAAATGAATAATATAATTTTTTTTGACTCTACCACGGGAACCATTTAAGTTAACCGGAAAAAATAGCTTATGTCTTTCTTCGGGTCATATGTAAATATTACTATTACCTATTTACAATTGTGTTATGTCTGATTTAAGTAGATCAAATGTGTTAAGTACGCTTTTGGGGTAAAGACAGACATTTGTCTATATTGTCTATGTATTTTCTTATTTGTCTATAGGTATTTATTGTATACGATAATATTTTTTTTCGTTATTTTTATTTTCATAGAGTTGCTCTTACTTTTTCTCATATACAATATTAGAAAATTTGAACCCACATACGAAGCTAATGGTAATATCTGGAGACTACACGCCTAATGTAACAACGACCCACAGAGCAACAGAATCACCACCTCGCGGCCTCTCCGCGAGGTGGTGATTCTGTTGCTCTGTGCAACGACCTATCCCGAATATGTAGTATTGCTAACTCTTTCTAAACTTGACAAAGTATAAATACACCAGCATAGCATAGCATAATAGTGAGATAGCCGGCCTTATGAGAACTTAAATATTGCGAACAGGTTGTTGTTGGGAGTGTAATCTCCAGTTATTACATTAGAATTCGTGTGTACCCCAAATTTTATAAAAAAAAGATATTTATACAAATAAATAAAATTAGAGTGTCTGTATGTAATATTAAAATAATCGCCTTTTACTAAGTGCATATGTATATTTACAAGGTACATATACCAAAATAACATTTTTTAGAATGTTTGTCTGTCTGTTTGTACCCGCTAATCTCTGAAACAGCTGGACCAATTTCACTGGCAGACAGCTAAATTAACAAGGAACGGCTTAGGCTGCTTTTATTTTAGATTTCTTTAAAAACGCGGACGAAATTGCGAAATTATTGAAAAGTATAATATAACCAGTTCAGGAGTATGAAAAATAATTGGTCCAAGTTTCGTCAAAAAGTATTGAGTAGTTTTTGTTTCTATAACGATTATACAGACAGTCAAAACTTTTACGGATTGCATTTTTGGTATCAATATGGATCGCTAATCACCCCCTGATAGTTATTTTGGAAATATATTTAATGTACAGAATTGACCTCTCTACAGATTTATTATAAGTATAGATATAAAATGCGTGTCATTGTGGCAGTTTAAGTTGAAAGACAGCGTTTCATGTCAAAAGCAGCTGGTAAGTTCAGAATATTTATTTACAAGAAAATTTGTGGAAGGTCATCCCGAGATAAGTGTAGAAGTTAAAACAATTTTTTCGAAACCAACTAAATGAGCAGTTTAGAATGAATGGAAACAAATATACAAGTGACACAAAAAAACTAAATTGTTATAAAGGATGTGTTTAACTACGTTACTAAAACAACGTAAGCTTATTTTACTTAAACATGATTCAAACAGCTGAGGATAAATTATGAAATTTTGAAAGCATCTCAGTTGAGAGCTAGAAAATTAAAATGGAAATATTTTTATCTCTTCAAAAATGTTATACAGAATTTGGGCATTCAAATTATTTTTTACCCAATTACAAGAAATATTAATGAAAATTATTTGCTATACATACAAAAATCTTGTCGTAAAAGCTGGGTACTTCAAGTTTTTGTTAATTAAATTCCAAAAGTTTATGTTCAGTGCCGTACTTATATTCTTCAGTCATAAAGCTTTTAACGCGTGTGCACGCTGAAAAGCACATAAATATTGTTCTACCGAATTCTTTTATTGCATTTCACTAACATTGTGTCTGAATTTTAATAAGGACTTCTCCAAATATTTTTTTTAATCTTTAGAATTTTAAACAGATATTTTTTGCATTAAAAATATTTATGCGTGACGCAACATACATAAGTTTAAGATGTCTCAAAACAATTGATATTATGCAAAAGTTATTTATGAAAATTACTTATTACGAAAAAAATAATATTCTTGTTTGAAAAGTTTAAAAACTCTATGTAGAGCAATGTTTAGTCAGAATGTTTGTTACATCTAAATTTTATAAAATAAAATAAGTTTTAGTATTTATTAGAAATGTTGAAATAAAAAAAAAGTTGCGCACGGTCTCTGCGGCGATGGTGACCTAAAACGTATTCGGCAAATGAACGGGTCCAATCAATTAGGGCCGGTCAGCGATCCGACGACGGGAAAGAGGGCAGCGCGCGCGCTCTCAGTGAAAACTCGGGAAAATGATGGTGGGAGGGTTGCAGAGGAAGGGAGAGGGGTGGGGGTTGTAGGGTGCGTGCGGCGCGCGTGCATCGATCGGCGGGGCGGCTCGCAGTTCCGCTCAGTCCGCCGGGGCGGCCGGCGAGAGCGCGCGTGTGATGCGCTGCCTCTAACATGGCCGGCGCTCGGGCGCTCGTGGCCGCCTGCTGCTACTGGTGGTGGCTGACGATCGCGGCCGGTAAGTCTCTATCATCTTCCTACCCACGTTATCCACAAACAAGATCAGCTGACTTACGACTACGTTTCAATCAACCCCCAAGGGTGTGCCGATCAGCTGATCTTTTCAATAGTACTCGTATTTCTTAAATGTAATGTCGTGTCGTTGTCCACGATCACCCCTGTGTAACTTGGAGGGTTCAAGTTTGTTAAATGCACTTTGTATTTATATTGATTGTCGTAGAGTCTTTAAAAGTTGGTTTAAGATTTTATTTGACACGTTTTAGACTTACTTTTTACTTTGATGTGTTCAATTTAAAGGTAGATATAATTTTAAAAACTTTCGTGTACGTATTGTGATATGATATTTAAAAACGTGGTATAAGTTTGAATTCTTCAGTCGTGTTTTCATGTAGTTGTAGAGTTTTTCGATGGTTATAGATGTGATTTTGTTGAGTTAATTTATGAATAAATATAAAAATATTAGTACAATAAGTGCCGCATGTAGTGCGGGGTTGTTACTAGTCAGTTTTACCGTAGGCCTTACGTCCTTGTCGCGACCACTGACTGCTAAACAAACTTAACATTACGTCATACGGCGGCGACCAAAATGCTTGATCTGCGTAAATATTGATCACAATCACGCCACTATAGCGCGAACCAGTGGCAAATGCAAGCGCATCTTTTTGCCACACCTACCTGACGACATAACGGAAATTATGTTTCGGCATCTATGTATTAAATTTAATATATAATATTAAATTGGTTTCGCCGAAACTAAAAATTTGGTTTTGTAAGCAATATTAAATGAATCCTTATTAAATTTAACTTTAATAAGGATATTAACTTTAATATAATCTTCAAATTTTATATATTTAATTAGATATGTACTCAATATTCGTAAAATATGTTAAAAATAAAATTTTATGTAGAGTCAGTATTGTGATTGTGAATTGCATAAGAATATTATATTATATTCTTATGTCATAGTAATAATAATGAACAATCTGTAATAAGATACGAGTATTTTTTTGTATAATATAGGAAATTAAATATCATCATCAGATGAATGTCTTACAGTAAGAGATACCTGTTTCCTGTGGATATTATAGTGAAGAGTATAATATTATGTTACCATTCTGAGGCTGAGATATTAAGTCTCTTAAGTTTCACCAACCCTCCTAATTGGAACACAACAATGGGAAACACTTATATTATGACAAAAATAATAGACAAAACAGTAATTTCAACCCGTCATATTCTGCATGATAATAATACAGCGATATAAATGACTAGATTATCTTTAGGAAGGCAAACGGGTCGTCTTATCCCTACGGCATTAAATACATACTTCTTACATGTTTTAGTTGATTGTCAAGTATTATGTTACTTACTCAATGTATATGATTTTTGTTGATCTTATCAATATTATAATGTCCTAAAATTTTTCTGGAAAAAAACTTCAGCAAGTACTCGAATTAAAATTCAAATCTTAGACAAACTATTTAAAATAGTAACACAAGTTTTTTATTATTTTTTTATTTGGGGCAAGAAGCAATTACACCGAGTCATTACTAGGTCTTAGTCCTTACTTACCATAAAGACAATATTTGCTAATGTTGTGTTTCGTTTTAAAGAGTAAGATAATTTATCTTATTTACGTAAAAGGTTCAAGGTCTCAGTTTTTAGTATACGTTGAAATCCTATATTACTTTTAAAGAGGCTGTTTATTTGTTTGCTTTTTTTCTATTATAAGGGAAAATTGATATAATTGCAAGTTAGGATTCACGCACTGTCTTATCTTTTTTATTATATAAGCTCGGTGATATAACGACTAATACAATACGAACTTCTTTTAAAAATCAAAAAAAAGTTGTATACATTTAAAATATATAAAATATATACATATAAATTTAAAATTTTCATTACTATTTGGCTTGCTTTTAGGATTTTTTGTTGAGTGATGCTTTCTTTGGCAACCTTGGTGGACCTGAAATTCCAGGTTCGAGATCCGCCATGTAACAATGAGTTTTTCTAACTTTTTTATATTTTCTGAGTGCTATTATAGTGGATACACACGAACCGTGTTTCAACTCCGGTTTAAGTATGCGATTTCGACGTACCCAATACTAGATGTATTGGGTCTAGTTTTTCTTCTATGTTGCAAATAACAGATGGCAGTTTCTCTGTGTAAAAACTAGCGCTCTTGTCAAATCCCCCCGGTTTGACTCCGATAACATCTAATATAGATACGGGAATAGACTAGGACGAAGAAGAAACTAAGTTAATTAAAGCTCTTACTTAATTAAGTTCCGAATCATTACATATTATAAAATAAAGTCACTTTTTTGCCTGTCCCTATTTACGCTTAAATCTTTAAAATTAAGCAACGGATTTTGATGCGTTTTTTTATAGATAGAGTGATTCAAGGGGAAGGTTTTTATGTATATAACATGTATAGTACACCCGTGCGAAGCCGGAGCGGGTCGCTAGTTATATATTTTTTTTTTCTCAAAACATTTCAAATTGATTGTTTTCTTTAGAGCCTCGGTGGCCTAGAGATACGTGCGTTTTTCTAATTTTAGCACTTTTTCTAGTCCTCTTACATAAAACGTGTTAAGGTTAAGACGATGAAGTTGAAGGATATTTTTTTGTAGAAATATAAGCATAATTTGTAATTGAAGAGGTAATATGTACGATTACAGGTAATATATTATTTCTTTATTGAACAAAATTTTATACAAAGTCAATATAATAATGCCAATAAGGTGGACTCCCAGTTTACTCCGGGTCATAAAGGCAAATAAATACATGGGTTGTTATTTAAAGTTATTACGTAATGTAAAATCATAGTTTACAACAGTATAATTCATTGATTTTAAAACTAAAAAACATACAATGTTAGGGTCTATTTAATTTAAATTTAATTTCATTTAAAAGAGTTCAACGCGCAACGAATTTTTTTATAAAATAGGATCTTACATTTTAAAGTAAACATGTATATTAGGCTAGTTAAAAACAATTACATTTTGTATGCACTATTTGATATATTTAATATTTGACATATATAACGTTATATATGTTTCTATATTACAAATGTTATATGCATTAACAATATGTATATCATACAGGCTAGCTGTGCTATATATAAAAAGTGATTAATACTTTAATAATAATTGCTAACTGACTACAATATATAATAATTCTTCAGATGGAGTTGTATAAAACGGCGTAGAACTGAACTGAAGAGTGAACTTTCAATTAATATTTAGTAAAGCTAATTTACGAATTTAGGATTCCACGGAATGCTAAGGTAGCAATTGGGTACAATTACTATATTAGTATTCCGTCGTTCTTTCTGGTCCATTCCGTTGTTTTTCCATCCGTCTGTCACCAGGATATATCTCAGGAAACGTGATACCTAAGGATGAAATTTTCACAGATTATGTATTCATGTTAACAACAAATACTAAAAACAGAATAAAATAAATATTTTAAGCGAGCTCACACACAAAAACGTGATTATTTTACCGTTTTTATAGATAATGGTACCAAAAACTTAATGCGCGAGTCCAACTCGTACTTGGAGAGTTTTTGTATCTTAAATACTCTGAAAAGCAACAAATTGTTTCCTCCCCTATTCTACAAAAAAACCCTGAGTAGTTAGGGGTTCATTTGCAAAATAAATAGCAATATATCAAACTGGGACATCTAGAAATAACATTGTAGAAGGCTGTCATTTCCTAAATACATTTGTCAAGCCAGTTCGTCGACCGCGTAATGTAGGTTACGTTTAATCGCTACATTTTTCAGTTCATCTTAGTGTCAGACTTATAGCTTTCTAGAGGGTTACGCTTTGCCAAGTTGCTTCCAATGATACATTTCAGTTATACTAGCGGGTTGGAAATTTAAATTTTTAATGCAAGTATATTTATTTATAAACTGGTTGAAGTTATTAAGTTTAGTTCATAGAGCTGTGCAGCAACTCGCCCGGGTAGTGATCCACCGCTATACCTATTCCTGCCGCCGTCGTGTTCCGGTCCGGAAGGTAGGGTAGCCGGTAGACTTGTACATACGGTCTAACAGCCCGACCACAGGGCAGCGGCGCACCTACAATATTCATGGTGTCTATAGGCCACTGTAATCTCTTACCATCAGGAGACCCGTGTGTCTGTTGGCTGTCTTATCCCATACAAAGTTTCAGCCTTTATTTCACCACCTTGGGTGTTGAATTTTGAAGATGCCTACGTCATAAGAGGAATACTTGTGTGAAATTTGAAGTTTCTACGATCGTGTACGTTAAAATAACAGTCAATCAGTTTTGATTTTATATATTCGTATTATTTAAGTTCTAGCGTTACCTACTGCAGATGTCGCTGATGTTTAATTAGTAAACCAATACGTCATAGTTCATAACATATTGGTGGTTATTCTTCTGCACGTCATTTTAGGTATATGATTTCTTTTTCCACTAAAGAAAAAATATGAAAAAGGAATAACTCTTTAGACATATTCAAAGGTAAAGACTAAACATTTTTAGAAATGTCACATACAAATTTTATCATTTAAACACAAATGCGTATTAAATAATTGTCTCTACAACCGATAACTTTGTATTGCATGTGATAACATCAATTTAAAGGTTTTTCATAATATTGTAGGTCCGATCAAAGACGCCATACATGTTCACTGCATAATCACTTCAAAATTTCT
>DVZL01000596.1:0-22051 GCA_018236625.1 Lasaia peninsularis
TTTCATATGGGCGTCGCTATCTTCGGTAAGCTATCTGTCCTCTCATGAATGGATTGCAGTGACGGATAGCCATTACCTATCTCTGGTAGGTTATAGGAATAAGTAGAGATAGTGCTATCAGAAGTAAACAAAATCGAAGATAGATAGATTATAGAAAACAGCCGATAGTAAAAAAATCTATCATCCTTCACCAAATTCAAATTAGTGAAATATTGTTATTTGAGAGTTGTGTAAAATGTTTGACAGAAATATAAACTTTAGAGATAATTATGATTAAATATTTATTTAATTATTTTCATTTTAGATTTTCCTAGAATATGCTGAATAATATTCAATATACATAATACATTGTGTTTATATGATTCTAAGCATGCACCTAATTGGGCAACAATGTTTTTTGTATATAGGTATCTGGTATACCTATACTTATGGGATAGAAATAAAAAATAAATGTAAGTTGGAATAGGGATGGGACGACAATATCTTCGGTTACTTGGCTAATTCAGTAATTTACTATATTTAATATATGTTCATTACATCAAAGTATACTGTTTATATAAATTACACATTGCCACTAATTAAGGTAAGTAATAGTAAACAATGTAATATACCTTATAATTTTTTCAGGTTGTTGATTTTTAAGGTCTACCTCATCAACCAATAATTCCGGCAATTGAGAGAATCTTTTAAATTCTTCACTCTCTCTTTGTAAAAGAGGAAGTACACTTATCAAAAAAGCTGTCACAAAAGCTTGAATATTAATATTAAGCTCCACCATTTTTTTTAAACTTGTACAAAAACTATTCATTATATCAACAGAAATGTTCATTAAAACTTCTTCCGGTATTTTTGTGAAGTGCTTCTGATTTGTGTAAATTAGGTTAACTAATAATATTGCATCATATGTTATTGCAAATTCCGATGTTAGGAGCTTTATTGAAATGTCATTTAATGTTTTAGTCTGAATAGTAGCTTTTGTGGTCAAATACCCAAATATGACATATGCTGATGACCTGAAATCTTCTACTGGGGAATCTAAGCCTTTCAAAACTGCTGGCAGTATGGCACTTATAATCGCCTCTGTGACATTTTTACTTGTACTTATAGTACCTACTACAGTTGAACAAAAGAATGCAAATACAGTATTTAATTGTGAAGCTCTCGCACCAAAATTTTTTACATATTTTATAACCATTTTGGAAATAAATTCCAGTGTTGCCGTATTTGATACACATTGATTATGAAGTACTTGCTTTGATAAAGTAACACCATGTTTTTGTATGGGCTGTAACCAGTTCCATCTATTTGATTTGATTTCAAGTATTTGAATAAATCTCACAAATATTTTTGTTTCATGATATGGTAAAATAAGTATCATTATTGCGTCTTGATTGTACTGATGAATGGAGTATCTATTAACCAACCATTCTAATGCTTTATGGGATGATTGCAAAAGAAAATAGGGCGACAGTTGCAAAAGGAATTTCTCAATTGTATGATTTAATTTCTGGTTCACATCTTTGCTCTGAACTGCTCGTTCAAACGCCTTGGATGATACGCTGAATAATGTGTCCATGTACACATTAAAGCCTTCGTTTAAAGAGATAAGCTCCTTGAGGCCACTAAGACCGATTTCATAAAATGTGTCACGATCTTTGGCTGCTGCTTCTTTTGGGTCGAAAAGCAAGGATGCTTTTTTCTTGTCGTCTTTATATATGGATGTTTGCGGTGCAGAAAGCTTCTGCAGCTGCTCTTGTAAAGATGTAGAAGCCATTTTTAGGTTATGTGTATGGTAGCTTTAAAGATTTATATTGCTTTTATATATTTATTAAAAACACGTTTTATTCATGATATGGAGTTGAGGTGTTGTACTACCTTGTAGTGTTTGTGAAAGTTGTTGATTATCGTTTTAATATTATAATATTTTTTAATAAGTCACACATAAACGAAAATACACATTACCTACACATGGAAATGACATTACTCAATTACAATGTCAAGTGTATGGAGGGTATAGGTAAGAAGTAACAACTCATATAGGAGAAAAACTAAAAAAGTGTCCAGCTGTTGCTATAAATAACAGTTCAAAAACCTTCCAGATTGACCCTAGTGGAATCTACAGTGTATGGTATGAACTATGGTGTGAATGTAGCAATCCCGCCCGCCGGTGCTGCCTCTAGCAGATTTATTAAAATCTTCCCAGGAAAAAGGCTAATTGAAGTACCAAATCGAGCGATAATCGGAGCGTGCCTATTCTAATCGTCGTAATATTACATTTTATGATTAAATCTTATAAAAAATCATAAATTTCCAATTATTTCTCTTTGATTAGACGTGCAATATGTATTTTCGAATTTGGCGCTTCTTTTAAAGTTTTCCCTGTAGCTACTGTGGCGCCACCCTTATTTATGCATTTTGACAGACATATTTTCACAATACAGATGTTCCTCCTTACCTATACCCTCCATACTATTCAGTTTTCTATACCTACTCTATGTGTCAAGTACTTTTCACTTTTCAGTCACAAAGTTTCCCTTTATTCAATCTATTTATGTTATATTATGACTAAAAATTGCATACAGCCTTATCGGAATTAGTGTATAATTTTATAATCATTAATATTTATCTTTATCCTTGAGGCGCTATATATCTTAGACAGGGTTACCCTAGATATTTTAGATCAAGGTCCGAAGTTTTGTTTTGTAAACACAGCTTTTTCTTCATTTTACGTCAATCTCTTATCGTTTTACGCAAGTCATTAATATTATTAAAGTATATTGAAATTCATTTACATATTATTGTAGACGTTGTAGTTTCTAAAGGTCGTGGTAAAAACAAAGGACTAAATGATGTTGTGTATTATATTTCTTGTATTATTTTCAAATTTCCATTCAAGTTTTACATACAAACCCGTGGTTTTGATACATGGAATTATGACTGGAAGTGGAAGTATGGAAATGATCAGCAAAAGAATCCAGGAAGTAAGTACATCATTATTGTAGTTTAATTTGGTTGTTGTGATAGGGGTTACCCGTAAGGGATGTGTAAATACTTCATATGTGTATGGGACAGAGATATCAATCTATATTTAAAATGAGATCAAAGTATGTAATGTTGTTATTTAATTAATGAAACGTAATTTTTTTGGTTTTTTCTATTTGTTTTCTGTAATAGAAAAAATATCTAAATTTAAAATAACGTATATAATTCAAATAGAATTTCTGTGGAGATAGCATATAGAACCAACAGTGTCTACTTGACCAATTACTTGTGTTGACATAATAAACTTTACAGTGTCCTTTGTTTCCCCCACCAAACATACCCTTAAACATTGTTCTTGAGGTCAACGCTCATGAACAATTGCTATATTTTTTTGTAATTATTATACAGCTGTAATGTTATTGTCAATAGCAGTTTAAATATACTAAACTATAGTATTGTACTGTACAGAGTGACATAATCTTGAGGTGGCCGATGTCATAGTATAATCCGACCAGGAAACTACAACTTTACGCACATACTTTACTAAAGTATGGAAATAAATAAAATCTCATTGAATTGAAAAAGTAAAGAACTATATTGGTAGTGGGTCCCCTGTGTAGAAAGAATTATCTGCATTTCTGCCTGGCTAGCTGATTCAATAGGTTATCGCTATCAAGACCTTAGGTTGTAGTGCACTGTGCAGTACTTGTTTTGGTAGGAATCTACTGTCCACTTGTTAAGGCTGTCATAATGATGAGTTATTTGCTTTTGTTATGGGTGTTAGTCAACGATACAAATACATAGAAGTAGTTATATGTATAGATACAAGAATAAATTTGATAAACACCCAGACCCGGAAATACAGACATCTATGTACATCACACAAATATCTGTCCCCATCGGGAATCGAACCCGAGCCTCGCGTTTTGTTGATGCGGTTAATGCTATCCACATGACCAACGAGGCGGTCATAATGCAGTTGATACATTTAAATTTTAGGTCTAACATCTTGGCCACAGGATGTCAATACACCAGTATTAGTGTCTTTAAGCAGTGGCTGTCTTTATCAGGAGAGCTGTGTGCTCCAATACTGTTATCTCTTAAAAAATATGCAATGAAAACATACTTAAAGTCATAACAAAAAGAAAAAAAAATGGATATTTCTGTTCCATTCTATATACGAGGAATGGATTTAATGATTATTTTTATTGATGTTTCAGAAACACCCTGGTACCAAAGTATACAATGTGAATAGATTTGAGGGTTGGTCTAGTCTAGAAACTATGTGGCATCAAGTCCTAGAGATTGGAATGGATGTAGCCAACATTTCCAGTCAATATCCAAACGGAATTAATATGATAGGTAATTATTTGAATACTTAGAGTATTGAAGGCTACATTATATGATTTTAATAAATCTATCTAACACTTTACTTCAATAATATTTTTTTATTTATTATTAACAAAATATTACTTTTTGGGGAAAAGTAATATTATTCCAAAGAAATATTTCAACTCAACTTTTGTAAATAATTTCACAATTTGACAAAGGTGTTTAATAATATTGAAATAATACTGCTTAATTTTAATGTTGCTTGACTTGCTTAACTTTTATATTGCCTATGTATACCAGCATAGTTTGTGTCCGACTTTGAAGCACAAAGTTCTGGGTTCGATTTCCAGGAAGGGAATCTATGAGATTTTTCAGTTTATCTATAAACATAATATTGCCTGAGATCAATATTTGTGGCCAATATGGCGACAGACTCGTCACCTTCACCTCACGGAAACTTATATAGTCGGCTAATTGTGGGTGTATAAGTATTTACCTCTGTAAGCCCTGGGTTATGAGTTTGATATAATTTTTTACATTGCTTTAATAAACAGTGCAGGCCTGAAGCCTTTATGTGCTTGCTTTAAGTGTATATCGACATAAGAAAACGTAGTTATTTACTGTAAGTAGAGAAAAACCTTGTTTTTATAACTTTAGGAGAAATCATTTGTAACGAAAAAAAAAGTACTTATAACTATGTGCATTTTTTTCAAATAAACTGTGTACAATATTAATACAATCTTTCTATGACTGATAGTTTTGAAATTATGATTTTATTCAGCTTTTATAATAGTTTTTCTGGCTGTATTGAAAAGTTGGGATATTGCTACTTACAGCAAATATGTTTTCTTACGTCAATATCTATCTTTTATCAGTGAAGACCAATGACGGTCTGGGAATTTATTGTTTGATATGAACTTAATTTTATAAATATCCGTATTATATTTAATTTATTGATATCTGCTCCACAATGAGTTTGTTGACCTGAAGCTGGAGTGATATACCTTAGCAGAGATTGATTGACTTTTTCAATTTAAAAAATATGACAGAATAGGTGTTGTGAATACTTATCAGTCATAATGTTATGTAGAGCTCAAACTTTTAAAAGCAAATACATTATCAATAATAAATTTTTTAGAAATATGTTAATTGCTCTTTTTGATAGTTCTACTCGCTTAGTTTGT
Source organism: Lasaia peninsularis (assembly GCA_018236625.1). Classification (NCBI taxonomy): domain Eukaryota; kingdom Metazoa; phylum Arthropoda; class Insecta; order Lepidoptera; family Riodinidae; genus Lasaia; species Lasaia peninsularis. Next base: position 5,499 of record DVZL01000596.1, read on the forward strand.
CCAGCCATAAGGCATGATTCAATGCCCAATGGGCCGGTAACATGCATTTGTGTGATGAACATTGATATTTGTATTTCTGGTTCTGGGTGTTTATTAAATTTATTCCTGTACCTAATTAAGTACTCCTATTTACTAATATAATTAATTAACATCCATAACATAAGTATGTATTTCGCTTCCTTTGGGTTTGTATTTATTATAAGGGTAATAAAAATAATAATAGCCTTTTATTCCTAAACATAGGGTTACAAGAGGTCCCTAAGTTTGGTGTGCCTTTTTATAAATTAGTTATTATTATTTTAATTTTTCATGAACTTGTGTAAATTGGTAGCAAACAAATAGACTTTGGAGGCCATTGTTTTAATCAACATTTGTAATGTTTCAGGTTACTCTCAAGGAGGATTGATTGCAAGAGGCATAATACAAACATTCCCCAATGTGTCTATTAGTACATTTATATCCTTAAGTTCACCACAGGCTGGTCAATATGGAGGTAAATATATTACTAACTATAGCTAACTGTGTCTTGCAGATTTGCACATGCATTAGAGTCAGACTTATAAAAACCTCCTCGAGGACTTATCTATTTGGATCAAAAGTATTTATCCTCGAGGTTGTATACTACCCACATGATATTTTTCTTTACAATTGATTGTGCGTTGAAGTATGATTCAATATTTTTTTATTTTATAACCATTTTAAAATGCTACCACCTCCATAATTTTCTTGTGATAATGTAGTTAAGAAAACGGAAAAAATATTCTGCTAAGTGTTTTTGATTTATAAGTATTCAAATCATATTACTCAAACATTTTAATTTAATTAGCTGTTTTATATATTCTATACATATTATATTTTATGCTAGTGGTGATGTCAGTAATAATCAGTTAAGCTAATAATGTAAACACAGTAAACTGCATCAAACTGCCTTCAATATTTATTATCATGTATCAGTTTTTTTTAATAAATAAGAAATAGTTTTTATGGAGTTCTTATGAAGAGAAAAACAAGATTGCAAGGAATGTAAGAATAAAAACTATTCTGGTTTTTATCATCCATAACTATTATAATATTGATGTGAAGCGGTACAAATTTGGCCAGTTACAATTATATAAATACTTTTGTAGATAATGATAAGGGTTATTGAGATTTTTTCTATAACATGTGCAATCAGGCCCAGGAGTATATGCAAATTGGTTGAGTGGTCTGAAAATTGAGATAATCCTTCATAACTTAATAATATACCTACTTATAGTAACAAAGATGATTAATACATAAGTAAATATTTTTGCAAAACACATACCTACTGTTCTACAAAACATAGTACAATTAATATGATTATTACAGTTATAATAGCCTTGAGCATGTTATTGTAAGTAAAAACAGTAGATTATAATGCTAAAAATGTATGTGGGATAGTAGATATGAGAATTTTGTTAGTTTATTCACAATGGAGCTCTATCAATTGCCTACGATGAATAATTAATAAAGAACTAAACTAAAAAAATGTATGTGGGATAGTAGATATGAGAATTTTGTTAATTTATTCACAATGAAGCTCTATCAATTGCCTACGATGAATAATTAATAAAGAACTCTGGACAAATTACACATAGAATAGAAAATAACAGAAAATATTTTTATTTGATATAAACTTTAACAGTGACATGTCTACATAATTCTAAAATTTCAACCGGATCGGAAAACGGCCACTCATTGAGAAGATCAAACCCCAAAGTAAGAGAATAATGCTTGTGTTACGGGTGTTTGTCAACGATACTTATACATAAAAATATTGAAATAGATATTAGAATAGATTTAATAAAAAACCCAGACCCGGAAACACATATCTATGTTCTTCACTTGAATGTCTGCCCCTTTTGCAAATTGTACCTTAACTTTGCAGTTATTTGGTGGCATTAATACGTTAATACGTTTTTGGCCAGTTAGGTTGTCAAAAGTCATGTACTAATTATTTATTGTTTTGTTATTCCAGCGGGTTTCCTCCACGTGGTGTTTCCTGGACTGGTTAAGGAGTCGGCCTACGAGTTGTTCTATTCCCGCGTGGGTCAGCACACTTCCGTCGGCAATTACTGGAAGGATCCGTATCATACATCTCTTTATGAGTCGTACAGCGTTTATCTACCATATATTAATAATCATATTTTGTAAGTTTTACCCATATTTTTTTATACCATATATTTATTATCTGTAACTACTAATATTGCATATTTAATGTAAAAAGTTAAATTAGTAGGCGTAAGTGAAATAAAAACAGGTTATAATAAATGTATGTATATACCGTATCTATGTGTAGATAAAAAAAATAAATTATCAAACCATTCTCGGTTTTTAAAACAAAAGTAGTTATTGAAATGGATAAAAATATTGTGTACATTCATTGTGCTTTTTTCGCTTTAACAATAATAAATAATATTATCAAGGCTTTACAAATAGATATTAGAAATTTACATCTAAATGAACAGAAATTGTTGATAATTTTAATATAATGGAAGGCCAACAAAGAGAAGTCAAAATATATATGATATAAGGTTACTTATATTATTAGATCTATTTATTATGTAGTCAATACAGTAGGAAAGTTTCGGCACTATTGCTAACTGGTTCCATGGTGTAACGGTTAGCACTCTGGACTCTGAATCCAGCGATCCGAGTTCAAATCTCGGTGGAACCTAAATTAATATTTTTTTGTTTTTTTTTTATTTATTCTACATTTTTCTTTAACCGATTGTGCATTAAAAGTGAGGTAATGTTTTCATAAGTTACAAATAAATGCAAAAAAAATTTTGTGGTCATTATGTATCATTATGTATGGGTCATATTCAAGACCTTTCAATACGACGAATTTAAAAGATGTATAAAATCTAAATTATACGAAATGGGTTATATCAATCTTGCAGAATATGTAGATGATATATTTTTTTTTGATTAATTGCTCATCTTATTAATCTCTTATTGTTTTATGTAACATTAATGCATTTAGAAAGTAAGAAAAAAGACGAGACCGTTTCTTTCGCCGGATCTAATCACTGAGTTGCCGCGTTCCGATCCGGTATTAAATTTAGTCTATACGCGAACTGCTTATAATGTCTTGAAATAAAACATTTTCTATTCTATCTTTAACTAAATACAGTTTTAACAATGTGTGTTGGAAAAAATAATTTAACATTATTTCTTAATTACAAAAAAAAATTTGAAACTTTCAAAAACGTATGTGTTTTTTTTTGTTTAGCTCATTAAACATATTATTTTACTATATATTTTTTGATCAAAATTGATGTATCTGATATATTTTTTCAGGTCTGCCAAGTCTGCGGACTTTAAAAATAATTTATTGGGTCTAAAAAGGCTGGTTTTGATTGGGGGTCCAGATGATAACGTTATCACCCCATGGCAAAGCAGGTAAACACATCTAATACTAATAAATTATTAGTTCTTGTATACCAGAGGTTACCAAGCTTATTTCGTCCACTTTCAAAATCTCACCTCAATAATATATGCGTTTCGCCTGGAGTTTTTTTGAGCCCCTCCCCCCTTTAGGTCTCCATCACCCACAAGGAGGGGTAATGTACTACCTATACCGACGAACTTCGTGCCGCCGGCCTGTGCTCTCTTTACTTCTTAATTTTAATTTTTCAAAAGTTTTAATACTTATTACCTTACAGATTAATACTTATTACTACACACCGTTTTTATGTAGGTATGTGAAGGTAATTGATATCTCGAAAACTGCTGCAACGATTTGGATAAACTTTGTTAGTTTTGTTTTTGAGTCGAGAAATCTTAATACATCACTACATAGTCTAAAATAAAGTCGCCTTTGTCTGTACTTATGTATGCTTAGATCTTTGAAACTACCAGACGGATTTTGGTGCAGTTTCTCAAAACTATATAAGATTTATTAAACATGCATTGTATACTCGTGCGATTTCGGGGCAGGTGCTAATATAAAATAAAAAATAAAATACTAATTGACCGCCTTGTTGGTCGAGGGGTTAGCGTATACGCCTAACGCCACCGACTAACCGACTCGGGTTCGATTCCCGGCAATTGTGTGATGAACATGGATATCTGTATTTTCGTGTCTGTGTGTTTATTAAATTTATTCTGGTATTTATTTAAGTATTTCTATCGTTGACTAACACCCATAAAATAAGAATATAATTTGATTTCCTTGGGGTTAGATCAATTTGTTTAATTTTTATTGGTATACATATTTTTATATACGTATTTCAATGTATAGTTGTATATTTCAGCCAATTCGGCTATTATGATGCAAATGAAACGGTAGTGGAGATGAAACAGAGAGAGATTTACACCCAGGATTTGATCGGCTTGAAGGCACTTGATGAAAGCAAACGCCTCCAAATTGTCACTGTGCCGGGAGTGAACCACTTCAACTGGCATATGAACGTTAGTATCGTCGACGACTATTTGCTGCAGTTTCTGGATTAGTTATTAGATATGGAACTATTATGTTAACACACTGGATTTCGTAATTTATGTGCAAACTAGCTTTCCAACCGCGGCTTCGCCCGCGTGATTTATATTAATAACACAGACAACTTTCAAAGGGCAGACATTTTTCCGACTTATAAAAATTGTATTGCGTAAAAACATACCCTCTTTTTACCGACTGTATGGTTAAAAGTAGCCTATGTCCTTCCTCAAGATCAACTCTATCAAAATCGGACAAAACTAAATGCTCTTTTACTTAGTTATATCGTAATTTTTTACTGATCTGTTCAAATAATTCTCGTCAATAAATATAATAATTTACTCTCAGTTAGCGTAAAATTTTTACTTTTTTTTAATTTGTCAAAAATGACCTCTTGACTTTTATAAAAGTATTCTAAAAATAATCTCCAGTTAACATTGAATTTTCATAAAGTAAGTTTATATACCAGTACGTCTCATTTATAAGATAATATTTAATTAAAAACTTAACGTCAAGCTCTAACTTTATTTTTAAGAAGTATTCCTAGAAAGTCGAATTTAAATTTGGAATCTCTTGATTACGTAATTTTTATTATTATAAATATAAATAATAAGTGACACAAATTCAAGATATTTAAAAAAATCTTCTTATAACAACTAATTATTAGTTTGTAAAAATATAATAAAGACATACATTTAAAAACACCAAAGAAAAATACCGTGAGGCTTCTTTTTGCTTCTTTATTTAGTTCAAAACCATTTATCGGTAAAAGTTTGTTTTAGCATATGTCAGATAGTGATTTTGTACAAGTATTTAAATACGCCAATAGATATAATGTGCTGTGAATTTTAGTAAGTAAGCTTAATAAAATATAATTATAATAGAACGGGAGGGTGTTGTCGGTAAAGCTACCTAATCGAGTACACAAAGAAGTACTCAATCATGACAGGTTTTGGAAAAAATAAGAAAATATATGAAAATGTACAATTCATGTAATTTAGTTATATGCAAATATAACTCAAATGCTAGAAAATTAGCCTTCGTAAGTGATATATAAAATTAAATATGGCGGCCAATACATGTTTATTGTCTGAAGTTTTTTTTAATTATATTTTTTTAATGTGTGACATTAAAATATGGCAGCTTGAACATGTTGTTAGAAGTATTTTTGTTATTATTTTTTAATGTCATTAAAAAAATAAACATGATGGTTGTGAAGTTAAAGGTACTGGAGGTTACATTCCTAACAACATCCTGAATATTGCTAACTCTCTCTAAACTGGCTAACATCTCTTACTGCCGGTTATATTAAATCATCCCTATGAAAATGAAATAGATAATATGTTATATTGTGGACAGGTCCTTATTCGGAGTGTAATTTTCAGATAGTAAATTTAGCTTTGTTGACACCAGTCGATATATTTTTTATTTTTTTTAAAATTTCAAATGTAAATGCTTAGTAATCTACACAGATCCTTATTTAGAATGTAATCTCCAGACAATAATTTAGCTTTATTTACACCGGTCACTGATTTTTTTAATATTTTTTGAATTTTAAATGAAAGGGCTTACTGATAGAAATCAACAATAGTATATCATTACCATCATTGTTTTGCGCAATTGTTTTTTTTAGTTTTTGATGATGCCCTTGTAATAACTATTTTAATATTGTACGTTATTAAATATTTTTAATATGATGTATGAAGGGATCTTATGATATTCGTAGACTTAAAAAGTAGCCAAATTTTTATAACGTTTAGATGTAAGTAGACAATTTTTTTTACATAAACTAGTGATTGTATTTAAATTTATGATTTTTTTGTAAGTAATGTATTTGTTTTTTTTTGTATTTTGTGGTTCTGTAAAAATTTATTATTTTTTTTGTTTTTATGATGCAGTAAAAAAATAACGATTTTTTTGTAATTTTTTTTTGTATTTCATGAGGAAGTAAATATTTAGGAGCTATGGATTACTTTTGAATTGAAAATATGTGTTAAACTATTTAAATTGTGTATTTTATGGATATTATTGCTCATAGTTTGAGAAAATATAACGCATAAATACAATATATAGCATGCTCAGTGTTTTTTTAACTTTTTTAACCGACTTCACAAATGCAAATTCTCAATTTTGTGTTTTTGAGTATGGTACCCAAAAACAACTAGAAGAGGTAGCAATTTTGATATATGTTTTGAAAGTTAGTGTTCTTCGTGTGATCATATTAAAATTTGTTTCGATGAATGATTTTTATATTTTTGAGATATAAATACCCGGGCAAGTACGACTTGTTTTGTTGGTAATGATATATGTTCAAATTTATATATTGCGTGCTTAGAATTAAAGTAACCTTTTTTGATAGCCAAGCACACGGCTTTCCCGATGGTAAGAGACAACCGTGGCCTATAGACACCATAGATGTTAAAGGTGCGTCGCTGCCCTGTGGTCGGGATGTTAGGCCTGGTTTGCAAGTCTGCCGGCTACATGACACTGTCATTGTGGTAGTAGGAATAGGTAAGGCAGTGGATCCCTACCCGGGCGAGTTGCTGCACAGCACTCTACCACTAGTGGTCTTGCTGGCAATGACCATGATAACTTATGATCGCCTCTTATGAGCTGCCTGGTAGAGAGGCAGATGGTCTATTCTACAAAGAGGAATCGGATCTTAATTAATTTCACTTTATATATTATAAATAATATTGTCTCTATTTCTAAAATTTTAATATTATGCTCAAAGATGCAAAAATAAGGATGTCAATTGACATGGCGTTGACATTGGACCGTGACGTCACGTCATGACGTTGCGCTTTCGAAATTTGCGAGGGAATTTGTAAAATACTAGTTACTTTTAAAAAATTAGGTATTTTATTAATAAAAACTTGAATACGGCAAAAAGATTTATGTGAGTATATTTCTTCAGAAATAAAGATTACACGTTATTTTTTGGGCCATATCTAAATCACATGCATATTCCCTATTAAAAAAAACCGTGGGGGAGTACTAAATTTTGACCGTTTAGTCCCTGTATTATCAGATTAAAAAAATAATATTGTCATTGTACTTTGACATTGTGTAATACGTCCTTATCGGTCAACTGATAATATTATCAAATTAATTGCCCAATAAATTGGAAGTACCTACTGATAACCGGAATCACGGATCCAAAATGACGCATTAAAATTGTGCAATGTCTAGATTCTAGAGTGATTAAAAAATGTTTTTTTATCTGCGTAATGTTATATTAGATATGTCAAATGTGCATGTATTTAATTTATTGCATAACTTTTATATACATATCATATATACTTATGTATATAAGTTTTGTGTTTTTTTTATATCCAACTTGATTATATACACCAAGTTTACTTTCTCTTTGTTTTTTTTATATTACCTTTCAATAGGTGAGTTGGCAGAGATCTCTCTTTGAATATATGCGTTTGCCCTTTATTTGATGGATAGTGGTACGCCTTTCGGACTTCTATTTCGTTAGTTTAGGTTCGAACCCCACCATGTACCAATGAGGTTTTCTAACTTAAGTACATTTTATAAGTGTTCTTGAAGGAAAACATCATGAGAAATCTGTGCCGATATGGCCACTTGCCACCTGTCTGTTTGAAATTCCGTAAAGGACTCTATTTTCAAGCGGATTTATAAATTAGGTGAAAATTCAAATCGAATTTGTTTTGTCATGTGTCTTTTTAGAACATTTAACTGGATGAACCAATTTTGATGATCATTTTGCTTGAAAGTAGATTCTTTATCAGGTGTGATCTTTATCAGGTTATTGAAGTTTGTAAATATTCAACTGATAGTTTTTAAATTATGTTTACTGAGACAAAATGTTAGTGAAAAATTGAAGCTGGTTTTCGTAGTTTTACTGTGTTTATTTATTTTGATAAATAAACACATTATAACTAAGATGTACCTACATCTTACATCATATATAAAAAACAGCTTTTTACTAAATGCATATGTATTTTACAAGGTAATAGATACATATATATACCAAAATCATATTTTTAGATTTTTTTCTGTCTATCTATCTGTCTGTCTGTAGGTATGTCCTTCTGTTTGTACCCGCTGATCTGAAAGGACTGGATCGATTTTGAAGTGACTTTCACTGGCAGCCAGCTGATGTAATAAGAATTTTAAGCGACTTTTACTTTAGAATTTTATTTTATAAATGTATGAAATAAAATAATCAAACAAAAACACGGACGAAGTCGCGGGCACAGATAGTATAAAATACAAAGACACAATGAAATTAAAACTAACAATAGGAGTGAGAACATTAGGCATCAATGAGACTAAGAAATGTTCACAGCTTATAGAATATATTGTTACCCATTTTTAATTCAAAAAGTAGGTTATTTTCAGATATTGCTATGAAGGATTTTTTTTCACAGAATTTACTGCATTTATCATAATAATTTTATATACAGACAAGTCTTTCTTGAAGATGACTCGAACTAGGTCAGATTAGGGTAATTACCACTCATGCACTTATTATACCTATTGTAATCAATGCTTGAAAGTTATAAGAAAGTGCAATCGGATTGTCGGTGCTTCCCCTAAGCTGACCTAGCTTGAGTCATCTTGAATCTATATCCGGTCAACGGGATTATATTTTTTGCCGCTAAATGGTACGAGGCATTTACATACACCAAAGTTCTTTCTAGGGAGTCTAGGTACTTTATGCAGGTTTTACTTAAGTAAAAGTTTTTCCCATGTTGGTCCGGGTCCTCTGTGTAGAATAAACCAACTGCCTTCCTAGCAGGCAGCTCGTAAGAGGCGAGCATAGGTTAACTTGGTCACTACCAACATGACCACTGCTGGTAGAGTGCTGTGCAGCAACTCTCCCGGGTAGGGATCCACCGCCTTATCTATTCCTGCCGTCAGAATGAAATTGTGTTCCAGTCTGGAGGGTAGGGAAGCCGGTAGGCTTGCACATAAGGTCTAACAGCCCGGATATCTATGGTGTCTAAGGCTACGGTTGTCTCTTACCATCAGGAGATAAAAATCGTCACACCTATATCCCTGAAGATAGAGGCAGAGAGTACACCTATTATTAGCAGACGATGAGTCCTATGACTTCAAAACCAATATCAGGCACGTAACGTTGTGTTTCTCAGAGAAACTGAAAAAATCCATAAGGCCTTCTTTCAGAGAGGAGGTGTTTGTGGGTTTATTATCCTAAGATAAGAAGAGGGTAGTATATACCCTCAGTAGGGAAAAGCAAAACTAAATGACATATTTTCTTGACTGACAGATGAGGCAGTCGGACCACGAGATCTTAGGGTTATTCAACCTATTAACAAGTTTAAACATCGTATTGATTTAAGATGACAAACTAGGTCAGCTCAGGGGAATCACCGGTTATCCAGCTGCACTTTCTTATGTTTCCTCGTAAGTTGAAAGGGTAAATACGTCGTTGAACTTGACGCTCAATTTTGTCCGTGTTTGTGTCCGAGGAAAATTATAGGTCGCCATAGTATTTACGTTTGTATCTGTCCCATTGAACATTGGTATCTAGTTATATTAAAGAGATCCTGATTACCCAGGATATTTTTGCCGTTTTGATTAGCTAAGTTACGAAACTGAAGCCCAAGGATCGCCCAGGAGACCCGTTAGCTCGTTCGTTGCTATATCATATAATAAAAGTCTTATTTTCATTTTATCGAAGAAAAAATCAATGATGTCCTTATATGGTAAACTCGCCTTCTCATACAACGACGTCAAATATGACGTGTACCAAGACGCGAAATGAGGTGTGTTTAGGATTTACATCATAAATACATATTACTCAACGTTTACCTGGATGTAATCGTAGATCTTATCAATTTTCGGCTTAAACAAATATGAAACATCGTGTACCCTAAGGTGTTTCTCTCATAAATTTATCATACTGGTTTCTAGATACTCTGTTATTCTCTGCGACCAACAAAAAGACCAACCGTGTCTTCTTTGAATATTAATACATTCCAACTTTCTACCATGCTCGTAAGGGCGTCGGCGTCATATAACTTTAGTTCTGATGGTATTAAAAGCGAAACTAAGTGGTAGAAACTTGTAGTAAGTCACTGACCAACATTGTCACTGGTGGTAGAGTGTTGCAACTCGTCTAGGTGGGGATCAACCACTTCCAACGAGACCACTAGTGGAAGAATGCAGTGCAATATCTATAGATACACCGCCTTACCTATTCCTGCCACCATTATGACATTGTCGTGTTCAAATTCGGAGAGTATGATAGCCGATAAACTTGCAAATCAGACTTAAACTCTCGGCCACAGGACATAGACGCATCTACAGGATTTATGGTGTCCATAGACCACGGTTGACTATGGTAAGAGACAACCGTGTGCTTGTTCCTTGTCTTATCCCATTAAAAAATATATTTTCTATCTATGAGCGGCGTGTATTCATTACTATCAGGAATACATCTACTTGATGACCTTACGCCTATAAATAAAGAAAAAGTTATTTTAAAAGGGTCGAGTAGACCAGCCGGCCTTAATACGTGACTTCCCCTATTACGTCCAGATATTGCTTTCCTTGTTGTAATATTATGTTATTTGAATGCGACAACATATGTCATTATCCCCGTGGCAAGTCTATCACCACTTCGGGCACTTGCCCGACCTGGGAATTGAAGCCGGGACAGACAGAGTCGATTTAAATAAAAAATGAAAAAAAAAGATAATATACGTATATTACAAACTATGTTGTTATTGAATAGTGAAAAATATTAGGACACCCTCATAAATGACAATAATTATCCTCGTATATGACAATTATTTTCGGAAATACGTTTCAGTTTTCACGAAACAAAATGTCTATTCCTCGAAAAATGACAAGCCATTTCACAGATAACTTATGAATGATTGGTTGATATATATTTTAACTTTTACCCAGAACCCGATATCAATTGAATGCCCTCGATTCCTCGTATACTTGTTTTCCTTAGTTTTTGCATTGCTTGATAGGCTCACCAGGTATTCATGAGTCATTTAGCATTTTTCACATAATCAGCGGACGCTCGGTCGACTATGCCGCCGGTTCAATTTGCAATGTCATAGAAAAGCCAGCCACATTTTATGTAGAAGCTCTAATACTTAAATTGGAACGTTCTCATCACTATAATTTTCGCATAAATATCAGTACCTGGGTGACCAAACTTTGCTCGGTGTTTTTTTAGTGCATCATGTTTTTGTGGGATAATATTTCCTTATAACTATGCAAATTACTTGCTGATGAATCATGAATAATATAAAAAATAAAAGAACCAATCGGATCGAATTTTGAACACGAGTTTCCTGCGTTTTAAGGCGCCCGATTTCCCGACCTAGCTATAATTCTATCTTCGTGAACGTATTCTACTGATATTGAAGAAGGTTTTTATTCAATGAAAACACGATTAATGGCCGTTTTCAATAGCTTGTCAACGATAAGAAATAGGGCTACCGTAACCAGGTAACCACTGTTATTAATAAAAATATCTTAGCAACAGAACTCTAGTAAGCTTAAGATAGGTTATTGAAAACGGCCATAAAACGACATTTTTTGAAAATAAATCCTAGCTAGATCGATTTACTGAAACCGCCTAAATACAAAAATTCAAGAAAATCGTTCAAGCCGATTCCGAGATCGTTTATATACCTATAGGTATATACAAAAGTTGCTCGTTTAAAGGTATTAGATATTGAATACTATGTTTTTTTGATGAAACTCGGGAATGTAGTTTATATACTTATTTCAAAATAACAAAATAGTAAAACATTACACGTGGTTTTGTTTGACTATAATTCACGTGGTCGGAGTCGCGGGCAAAAGCTAGTATCATATGTATTTAATGTTTAATAAGTGGTCTCACATAATATTGTCATAAAAAAATTTAATTATAGCAACAATTTTTATAATTTTGGCCTAATAAATTCTGAATATACAAACTTGAAGCTAAAAATCCGTATCCTCTAGGGTTATTTGCTCAATTAGCTGTCATACATTATAAACACAACAGTGACATGCACTTAATATAACGTAGGAAAAGTTATCAAACCTGCCAACATTAATATGTTTAAATGAAGACCAAGTGATGGGTTTGTAACATTTACGAGCGATGAGTTTATGTCATCTCTGCATTACAAAACACAAGTAGTTAATTATGGCACTTCTGCAACCTTGATCTTTGGCATGCCCAAGTCTGAACGCAGTCTGCATACTCATATGACTCATAGCTTTCTTATGGTATGAAATTACATCAATTTCATAAGAGCCTACACGGTGAGTCATAAGAATCCATTTCAAATGTAGTTTATAATATGATTCGACGATACATCACTTATTTGATGAAGATTACATAGAATTTTCATAATAACACGTTTGACAACGGAAATGTTGATAATATACGGAAAACGGAATTGGTGAATGTAATTGAGTAAATAATCTGATTGACAATTATTATAATATTGTATAGAGCGAGATCCTCAGACTGTATCTCGGCCAGACCTTAATCATTTGATAAAAGCTGAAAGTTCCTCAGGATACTTATGTTTATTTGTTGATTTATTTTATTATTTATTACACATATAACAATTGAATAACACAAATAAATATATTTCAGTATAAACGGCGTGGTTATCTCGAGTTAAATACATCTCTATTGCGTGACTCGTTTAAAATAAATATAAAAAATAAAAAGCACAAAATTTGTAAATAAAATAATTTAACAATAGTTAAATTATTTTATTTACAAATGTTGAGCCTATTAATAACACATACAACTAAAATTTAGGAAATTCCGTAAGGTATCCGTTAATATTGTTTTGAAAAAAAAACATAATTTGTTCGTTTTTCCTACTTATAAATATCTTTTTACTAGAGCTACGTTTATCCTAGTGTCGTTCCTAAATATATAAAAAAAACTTATTCCGATAAAATTTCAGCTTTTATTGTATACTTATATCTGACTCTACAAAGATCTCGTGCTATAAATAATAACTAGTTATTATTCGGACTATAAATTCGTATACATGCTCTCTAAATGTTTTAATTTTTTTATAGCTTAAAATTTCTGATAGTAATTAATATCTTTAAGATAGTAGGTAAATCTACAAAGGATAAATCTACAAAGGTATATCTTATATGAGAAATAATGTTAAATCTTAATAATGGACCTTGCGCATCCCTTCCCTATGGAAAAACTCCGATTTAAAATGTTGATGGTACTCAACATGGGGATCCTAATAGATCTATCTTGATAGAAAAAGTCAAATTAAAAAATGTATTAAAACGTAACAGTTGATACGAAAATTTAAAGTTTATACGGGTTTTCCAAATAGTAATTTATGGTTGTAATGACGTATTTGGAATCCCTGTTTCAAAAACACATTAGTTGATAATAAAAAAGAAAAAAATATCGTCAAGCCGAAATCTCCTAAAGAGTAAGCAGAGGTACATACGCACCTTCGATTAGCCAACGATATTCACTTTAGCTTATAATAACTTCCAATTAGTTTTTTACTTGGATCTATCTGAAACTTTTAGTAGGTATATACTTCCTGGTCTTGCCTATCTATATAGTCATCATAAAAAATCCGCTTAACCTGAAAGTCAAGTACACAGATATCATAAAATACCGGCAATAATTATTAATCGTCAGTACGAAAAAATCCCTTGTAAGTATTTATATCAAAACAGATAGAAATCTACAAAGGATTTGTGTTATTCTGGCATTAAATACAATAATAAAGTAGCCTTCAACAATCATTGCGATAACATCTTAGTTATAAAAATATCTAAGTGCAACAATTCTAAAGTGAAAACAGTGTTTTCCCAAACCAAAACTAAAGATACCTAGTATTTGGAGATTACATTTTTGTACTAATACCAATGAAGTATGTATTATAGTATATGAAGTTATAGCTAACTCTTTTTAATTTGCCCAACCTCTCTTTCTGCCAGTGATGTGAGTTGAGAAAGACAAAACAAACCAATCTCATGTGAGTGAGACAGTCGGCCCTATGAGAATTAGGTAGATGTTTAATATGGCGGATAGGTATTAGCTTCATGTTTTTTTTTACCCAAGGTTATGTTTTTGACAAATTTAATAAGAGATTTAATTTCATAATACATGTGGCCGAAACGCTTCAAATTAATATACCTAAGTATAAAAAAAATATTTAAAAAAAGGCATTTGTCTATAATAGAAAGATAAGATATAAAATGAAAGACTTTTTGAGAATCTGTCTAGCAATAACTGAAACATAAAAGAGAAATCAAAAGCGAAAACATTGAAAGAAGCTCTAATTTAAACTTGTTAAAAATAATAAAATAATTCTTTATAACTTTTACTAAAGTTGAAAGTTAATCAAAATTAAAAGTTAATCAAAAATAAAATGTTATTTTTAAAGAACATTTTATTTTTAATTTTTCATAACAAATCAAACATTAACGATTGTTATTAAAAACAATGAAAATTACAATGATAGGACGTAGGTTTCATAGTTTACTTGTTTTTAATAATAATACTAGACAAGCTAACCTTGTGTGTGTTGTCGCATTCAGTTGACATAATATTACAACGAGGAAAACAATCTCAGATCATAATAAGGGAAGTCACATATTAAGGCCGGCTGGTTAACTCGACCCTTTTAAAATAACTCTTTCTTTATTTATAAGTATATAAGGCCATCAAATAGATGTGTTCCTGAAGGTAAGAAATATTCACCGCTTACAGATAACAAATAAATATGTTACTGGTGTATTGCCAACATAAGGCTGGAGTGTTAAATTTATTATTCGGAACGCAACAGTGTAGATATATAGGGTCTATTGAAAAAGAAAGGCATTAGCAAGTACATCAGCAAGATTCTTCTAAGATCTACACAATAAATTTAATCTACAAATTATGCTCGATAAAAAAAATAACGTGGAGGGAGAATATTGAAAAGCTTTAAAGATTAAAAAAGATTATATTTTGTAATTAAAGTTATCTTTTCTGTCTATCAAAAGTCAGGTGGTAGCCAAAAGGTTAAAAACAATTGCAATTATTTCATCGATATAAATCAATAAATATGATATAAATATCTCTGGAAAAATTACACAAATTGATCTAACCCGAAAGTAAGCATAATGCTTGTGATATGAGTGTTATTCAACGATACTAATAAGTAATACATATAAGTACTTAAATATACACTAAAATAAATTTAATCAACACCCAGACCTGGAAATACAGACATCGATTTTCATGACACAAATGCCTGCCTCCGTCGGGAATGGAACCCGAACCTCATGGTTGGTGGATGGAGTTAGGTGTTTCATATAAAAAATACGGAATACACATGAAAAAGGTAAAATAGTAGACGAAATGAGAAACCTCCTTTCTTTTAGGGTATTAAAAAGGGGTTTTTTCATGTGATTACGCAAGTGATCATGACTGCACGTCACGGTCGGTATCAAGGCGAGTAAAACTTAAACATTCACTAGGTAATTTACGCGGATATCAGAACATAAGTGGTGAAATATGCAGGCTGAGTAGGTCAAACTTTTAGCCCTTTGGTCCCAGGCGTCTTTGAAGAATGTAGGCCACTGCTTATCAGGCAGATTATAAAAACATAATTTAACCGTCACTAACGTCGCGGCTTCGACTTGGTGGTAATGTTTTGTGCACCTCTATGGCTACTCTTGCTAAGATTGTGTTAGTTTTCTTGAAGTGTCGAAAAAATTACACAAAATGTTTAATATTCATAAGTTTAAACACAATATTTGGTGATACAAGATGAAGTGTGTCCCAAGTTAGGGTCTGTATTAGTTGGTTTGTTTGTTTTTCAATATTAAAAAAATCTTCAAGTATTTGTCTTTCTTCAAGTAGAACCAGAAAGGACTTGACATCGACTTACTTAAAAATTAATAAATACATGTTTTTTTAATCGAATAAGGAAGCAAACAAGCACACGGCTCTCCGGATGATAAGAGACAACCGTGGCCTATTATAGACACCATAGATGTCATATTAATAAAATTAATATTTATAAACATTAAGATATTTAGTATTAGTATATAATATATTGTTTTTTAATTAATAAACAAATAT
>DVZL01000597.1:0-22040 GCA_018236625.1 Lasaia peninsularis
TGGCGGTTTTTATATATTACTAGCTGTACCCGCGGTTTGGTCCGCGTTTTTAATTCTTTATTTTATTTTATACGTTTCTGAAATGAAATTTTAAAATAAAAGTAGCCCAAGCCGTTCGCCATGCTCAGCTTTAGCGGATGTACGCTGCCTGCCAGTGAAAATCCCGTTAAAATCGGTCCAGCCGTTTCAGAACTAAGCGGGTACAAACAGACAGAGAGACAAAAACCTAAATATCGTTGTTTTGTGTATTTTTATCTTGTAAACATATATAATATGCATCTAGTAAAAACGGTTATTTTAAAACATATAGACACTCCAATTTCATTTATTTGTATAGCTGGTACCCTATGTCTGCAAGTCCGACTTGTCTGACGGATTTTTCTTCTACCCTATTCTATTTAATATTATGTTATTATTTAATACAAAATCGTGTTTGGGGGAACTCGAAAAAAGGGTATTGTATGTGCGTTAATACATATTATATTGTTATGATTTTAGTAAATGTTAAGTTTTTTTACAACGTTGAGATTCAAGAAATTGAAATTAATATATTCACGTAATAAAATAGTGGTAAACTAAAATAAAGTTAATTAATTAATACATCCACTCGAAACACCTGGATTAAACTTTACAGTAAGATAGCATAAGAATAATACATAGGCTACTTTTTAATTGACTATATTAAAAAGAGGGTATGATTTTACGCAATAAGTATTATAAATCTGAAACAATTGAAAGTTATCTATGTTAATAAAATAATTCACACTGGAGATGCGGCTGGTGGAAAGCATTAAATGGTCATATCTGTAATCAAGTAGAGTGTCTTTGATGCACGATGTCCGGGGTTCCATTGCCGGGTAGGGCAAATTGGTTTTGTAAGTTTTTTCACTGTATCTAAAAAACATAATGTTGCCATATCATGGGACCTAATATTGTCGGCTGATCGTAGGTGCATATCTATGTATGCGTACTGTTTCATGGATATGGGCTTGGTGATTATTTTATTTAAAAAAAGTACTTTCACGCTTATTATCGCCGAAGGGGTAGGCAGAAGTGTGCTAGTATATCTACGACTCTTAAGTCCAGTAGATATACTAGAACACCCACGATTAACCAAGGTTTTTTTTAATTACCAAAAGTTTACCAAAAACATGTTTTCAGGTTATATGTAAGCCTGCAGATAATGTTTCCTATTCTGTTAATGATCCTAACAATGTCACCACAATAAAAGAAGACGAGTCGACATTACCATCGTCAGAACAAATTGAACGTGATATCCAGGAGGCTACAGACTCTATGATGTCATGGCTGAGCTTTTTGGTAAGTGATAATATTTAGAGCCAATCCTACTAATATTATAAATGCGAAGTTTGTTACAAAATAAAAGTGCATTCACGCCTATTATCCCCTAAGGGGTAGGCAGAGGTGTGCTAGTATATCCACGACTCGTAAGTCCAGTAGATATACTAGAACACACCCACGATTAGCCAAGGTACTGGGGTCCTGTTGTGATAGGTGGCAATCCTATCATCACTTTGGGCACATTTCGATCCCGGGCAATGTATTGTTTACTCCGAAAAATCTGAAATATATTTAAGAAAAGTTGCCCGACCCAGGAATTGAACCCAGGACCCTACGTAGCCAACGGTCTTAACAGGCGACACCTGTGTCGTTATTCCACAGAGGCGATATACTACACTTTTACTAAAAAACTAATGGACGGATTCGAATGAAACTCTACAGTAATATAGCTTATACATGAGATTAAAGCTTAGTCTACTTTTTGAAAAGTGGCATTATTACCAAATCCCCTAGATTACGTAGCCGACCCCAGTATCATCTGATATAATATGAGATCAGGGTAATGCGGAAAAGATCATTTTTGTTATTATCATTACGTTTTTGCAAAACTTATTTACCGTGTCGTGATGTTAGAGAGTTAAAATGCCAAAAAAGCGTTTAATAAATATGATAATAATCCATATTGAATTAATAATCTATATCCCCGTGTTGGTTCGGGTCCTCCGAGTAGAATAGACCAACTGCCTTCCTACCAAGAAGCTCGTAAGCGGCGAGCATAGTTTACTGGGTCACTACCAACATGACCACTGGTGGTAGTTGCTGCTCAGCACTGAGCAGCAACTCGTCCGGGTAGGGATCCACTGCCTTACTTATTCCTGCCGCTATAATGATAATATCGTGTTCCGGTCCGGAGGGTAGGGACTTGCACATAAGGTCTAACAGCCCGGCCACAGACAGCGGCGCACCTACAACATCTATGGTGTCTATAGGTCACGGTTGTCTCTTACCATCAAGAGACACGCACACGTATCAGGCACACGGCCTGTTCGCTGTCTTATCCCATAAAAAAAAAAAACAAAAAAAAGAAAGTTATTTATCGCATGCAATTAATTTTGAATATTTTTCTATATCTATTCTGAGAAATTACAACAAATTTTGCCCAAAAGAAAATATTCCAAGTTTTTGCCGTCCAGAATATGATGAATTTATATTCGGTGTTCGTTATTCCGTGTGTACATAAGAAATATAAAATGCACAGTTTCCTATCTGGGGAGGAAGTGATGATTGATTATTGCATTCATCCGGGAAATCGTAAATATTATGTGTATATATCTGTAGCACATGTTTAATTCTACGCGTATCTCAGCGCTTTGTTATTTATATATTTATTTATTCATAATTATAAAATGATATAATGTGATTACATTTCAAAATACCTTATAAACTCTTTCAAGTTTTACCGGTTATCCCATTTTTACACATCAAAAAAACAAAAAGAAACTTATTACATCATTACATATTATAAAACAAAGTCACTTTTAGTCTGTCCCTATGTACGCTCAAATCTTTAAAACTAAGCAAAGGATCTTGATGCGGTTTTTTTAATAGATAGAGTGATTCAAGAGGAAGGTTGTTATGTATATAACATGTTTATTAAATCCGTGCGAAGCCGGGGCGGGTGGCTAGTTTGGGATAAATTACTTTTAACTGAGAATTTAACTGAGAATAACTTTTTACAAATATGTAGCAATAATCAAAACAGTGCATAATGCGCCAAACAATGGTTCAAGTCGAGCGAAAATAAAGTTTTCTGTACAGAGACAAGAAGATGATATATTAGATAAATGTCGTAAACTTGACGACTAGATCAATTTGTTTTTTGTTATTGTTAAGGCACTTGAAAGATTCTTATAGAAGTGGGAAAACCAGATATAGAAAAAACAACACTTTATTAGATATCAACGTAAGGAGGTACGAAGATCGTCGGGCCGGCTGGTTACACAATATGATGGATCTATTTAGTTCGCATTGTTCTATCTGTTCAAAATTAATATAATATAGTAGTCGTAGTTATATGTGAGGACGAAGTTGATGATTGATTATTCGTCTCCGGGGAAATTATAATTTGATATTAGTATCTTGAGACAAACATTGTGCTATTGTGTGCCATTAATTATTGAATATTAATATTTGCACTTATAACTTCATTGTCCTGATGGTTAGGTTCTCCATTCCAGTAATACAGGTTCGAATCCTACCATGTACCAACAATTAGATTGTATATTTATAGTGAAATTGTAAAAACGAGTATAACATAAATTTTGAATTAAGTCTCTTTAATTCTAAGCGAGCGTTATGTGTATTTTTGATGAAGGAAAAAATCGTAAGGAAACCCGGATTCGTATATTTTAATTCGGCCCAATCTAGGATTCGGCCTAGTTTCTTCTGGGATTGCAGAGGTCAGATGGTAGTTGCTCTGAGTAAAAACTGTCGCCCTTGTCAAATCTCCTAGATTAGGTAACTGACCTCGTTAACTTTTGACATGGAAACAGGGTAAAGCTGAGGAAGATCGTTAGAACCTACTTGAGAACTAGCGTTTTGTGTTTTCCCTTTATAAACTCAAGGCAAATGAATGTAACTGACAAGAACGCAATAATAGTTCACTTTACTTTGAGACCTTATTTAACTTAAACCTAGTGCCTTTCACAAAGTACGAGTAGTTTACACTGAATAATAACCTTCTTAATCATAAATATTATATGGTAGTAGTCAAATTAATTTTTTCTATTGTGAAATATAGGTACAAAGTTCTTATTCTAACAATATTTTTTGATGTCCTCTATACTACCGCTTACAATAATTATCGTAAAAACAAAATGAAGTATTATAATATTCATAATTAACTAAACAAATAACATGCTTTTTAGGAATTTTAATTAAATTATTAATATAAATTTATAATCTAATAATTGTATTAAAAGACTAAAGTTAATAAGCCCCCAGACCCGGAAAGACATCTATGTTCTTCACACAAACGTCTCCCATTGAGAATTACATCCGAGTCTCACGGTTAGGTTAAGTGATTGTATGTTACGCTTTCACACCTAAATCTCTGAACCGATTTTGATTAAAGTTTGGTACAAAGATTGGGAAAAAGATAAAGAATAAAACATTTTATTGCGCATAAATGGTTTTAGATTTTTAAAAATACAATAGGACGAAAGTTTGTTTTGAATGGTGCCATTGTTGAAGTTAATTTAGGTTAGGTTATTTTTCAAATTGATAGTAATAGATTGAAGAGTAAACGGGCACGTTTAACTTTACCAATAATCCGCGAGGTTGGGGTTCGGTTTCCAGAGGTATTTGTGGGATGAAGATGTGTATCTGTGTATTTCTTAGATCTATACCGGTAGCTTTAACTTTTTCTTTGTAATAGTATCGTTAATTAAAATCGATGACATAAACATATAATTTGCTTACTTGTATTTTTGTCCGGACAGTTTATTTATTTGTTTTATTTATTTAGTTTAAAATTGAAGTGTCTGTGTGAAATATTAAAATAGCCGCTTTTTACTAAATGTAGGTGTATATTTACGTTATAAATACGTATAACAAAATAATCATTTTTAGAATTTTTGTCTGCCTGTTTGTACTGGCTAATCTTTGAAATGGCTGAACCGATTTTGACGGGACTTTCACTGGCAGATAGCTAATGTAATACGGAACGGCTTGAGTTTATTTTATTTTATAAATGTATAAATTAAAATAATTAAATAAAAACGCGGACGAAGTCGCATAGACAGCTAGTTAAAATATAGCTACTACAATTTAATGGTAGTTCAATTTACGAACGCTCATATAGCTGTCCCATTCTTGTATTTATCGAAAGGCAGATTGAAACTATTCGAAGACGATAGATGTAAATGCTAGACCTCAACGTGACGTCTTAAGTTTAGCGTTTGACTTTGTGCTAACAAAGTTCAAGACTGTCGTATCGTGAACAAACAAAGAGACCAACTCGTGTTAATTCCACAAGGATTAATAAACATAAGCGTTGCTGTTTGTTTATACGTCTTTATTTACTCTTGTATTACGGCTTGTCCCGGACACGGATGTAGTGCCTACTTTTTACGGTAAAGTAGTACCATAAAAGTATCGCCTCCATGGTCGAGTTTAATCGGTGTCCGACTTCGACGCAGGAGATCCCGAATTGGATTCACGGGCAGAGTAACAAGTTTTTTTTATTTTATTTCATCTATACAAATAAACAAAAATGAGGTGTCTGTATAAAATATTAAAATAACCGCTTTCTACTGGGTGCCTATGTATATTTACAAGGTATAATAAAATAAATAAATATTACTGGACAAATTACACAAATTGATCTAACCCCAAAGTAAGCAAATTATATGCTTGCGTAAATATTTAAATAAATATCAGGAAAAATTTAATAAACCCGGAAAAACAAACATCTATGTTTATCACACAAATGTCTGTCCCCGTCGGGAATCGAACCCGAGCCTCGCGGTTAGTCGATGCGGTAATGCGTGTTCGCTAGCCACTCGGCCAACGAGGCGGTTATTATGTTATTAATTTTTGGAATCTTAAGACAATTTTTGATTTTAATTTTGAAGTTTTGATTCAAATAGATTAATAATTTTGCTCCGGTATTATGATTGTTGTGGGTTTTTCAGTCGCCCTTTCAGTACGCGAAATCAGTCAAAATATGAAAAAACAATTTTTCTGCTGAATTGACTTAGTTTATTAATGTGCGCCAGCAGAAAAAATATATCGATCTATTTACAAAAATAATCACCTGACCATAAATTCAATAAGCCTTTATTCAAATAAATTAACCTTTAATATCCTGATTATTATGTACAAAATAATAATTTTGTAACTTTCATTCATATAATTTAATTCAAAAATTTTCAAATTTAAAAGTTCCTTCTGCTGATTGGCTGGTTTATAATTATTACTGACATTTGAAGTAAGGGCGTTTCAGGTAAAAATGCCTAAGACTCGAACCTAATTAAAGTCTAAATTCATGATTTAAAATCATTTTATTTAGTCATTTAAATGTAACAAAAGGTCTTAAAACACCTTCCACGTCGCGTCGTCACTATACTTATATGTATAGTATAATAGTATCTTTCCTTATGTACTTATATTTTTAAAACTACTCATTGGATTTTGATGTGGTTTTTTATAGATAGAGTGTTCCAGAAGATAGATGTTTGTATAAATGTAATATACCCGTGTGAAGTCGGTAGCTTGTTTGAAGGTTTTATCGTTGGCGCTTGGTAAATAAGTAACGTAGATTAATGATAATATTATCGATTAGAAAAAAAATATCTTTAGTAGTTTAAGTTTTTATTAGTTCAAGTTTTATGATGTTGTAAAAATAGAAACTGCATTTTTTCATAAACGAAACCTATTTATTAAATACTAGATGCACCTGCGACTTTGTCCACGATATTCGCGACGTCCTGTTGGCTATAGTTTTTTCGTGACTCAATAAAAAACAATTCTCAGTTCAGTTTGCTTGGCACAATCATATGAGCTGAAGTTTTTCTTATTTTATAACAGTACTTTATCTTATCTTCTTACTATTTATTTACTTATTTTATTTATTTATTAAAAACAATTACAATTACATTAATATTATTTTGTTATCCATTTTAAGATGACCTATATATTCAACGATCCCCGTACGTTCGGGTTTTATGATGGAAATTCGACCATTTACAGAGAAAATTGCTGTGGCTGTAATTTCTTAACTATGTTAAACTTAGAATTTGGAAAAAACATGGCTTAGTGTGTAAACTATGTTTTATCCACCAAACAAAAAACAATAAATGACATCAGACTGCGTGTTTCTGAATTATAGTAAAATTCAGATTTTGGCGTTTTCCCTTCTCCCACAAAACCTCAGACAGACCGACAAAAATTTCAAAAAATACTAAGCTCGGCGCTAAATTACACAACAAAATGGCATACTTTAAAGAACTAATTTTCTCTTCATAAAATTATCTTGATGACAAAATCATTTATTTAGATATAGCTTCGTATTTTGTTCTATACATCTCAACACCCCTTTTTTTCTTTTATTTCATAAAAAAAGGCTTTGTAGTGACACGACTCTCTGATGATAAAAGACAACCGTGGCCTATAGACACCATAGATGTTGTAGGTGCGCCGTGGGCCTGTGGTCGGGCTCTTAGACCTTATATGTAAGTCTACCGGCTACCCTACCCTCCGGACTGGAACACATCAATGGCATTATGGCGGCAAGAATAGGTGAGGCCGTGGATCCCGGGCGAGTTGCTGCATAACACTCTCCCATTAGTGGCCATGTTGGTAGTGACTCAGTTAGCTTATGCTCGCCTCTTACGAGCTGCCTGCTAGGAAGGCAGTTGATCTATTTTACACAAAGGACCCGGACCAACACGGGGAATATAATAGCTAATACAATTCCTCGGAATTTTTTACGGACGATATTAGGTCCTATAATATCGTGGTCTCACCATAAGAGCACTCAGAAAATGTACTTAAGTTAGAAATATTCATTGATAAATGACGGGGTTCGAATCCTGGACTATACAAATGGAAGGTCAAAGTGTGTATCATATATAATATGGCCGTACCATCATCACCTTTTGCATCAGCGACATGTATTTCTTACCTTTGAATCCGTCTGCTTGTTTGTTTTCTTAGAAAAGTCATTTGCTGGTAGCTAATTAGTATTTTCCGAATATAAATGCAGAAGCTATTAGAAACATTCACTTGACATGCTCAGAAGGTCTGCCTGTCAAAATACCTTGTAAATATGAACTATATAAGCGATATGAATTACGAAATATATTATTCACACTTCAGTGTTTATCAAAATAAACAACTAAAATGGCAGCTAAGGTAATAAAAAACTTTATAATTTTAATGAGTGAATGTGTTTATTAGTTTTGCGTTTGTAGAGTTCTACTATTATTAAGTCTCCGCTGTCCGTTTGCGACTAGGCAGGCTAGGCTATATATGTATTGGTGATACATAGCTGAAAAGATAAAATCTCTGTTTTCCCCGTTTTGGTCCAAGTACCCTGTGTAGAATAAACCAACCGCCTCCCTACCAGGTAGCTCGTAAGAGACGAGCATAGGTTAAATGGGTTTCTTCCAACATGACCACTGGTGGTAGAGTGCTGCGCAACAACTCGCTCGGATACCTATTCCTATCACCATAGTGACTTTGTCCTGTTATGGTCTGGATGGTAGATTAGCCGGTAGACTTGCACATACGGTTTAACAGCCCGACCACAGGACAGCGACGCACCTATAGCATATATGGTGTCTAAAGGCCACGGTTATCTCTTACCATCAGGAGACCTATTCGCTGTCGTATCTCATAAAAAAATATTTTTGTTTTCGTTATTACAGAAAATAATAGAATAACAATAATAATTAAAGGAGAGCCCCATAGGTATGACAAACGTTATTTATTGCCATGTATTTATTGCGACAAAGAAAATACATAAACTGTGAAAATTTCAACGTTCTAGCTATCACGGTTTATGAAATACAGACAGACATACTGTGAAGTGTTAGTAATAAGGTCATATTTTATATCTTTCAAGTATTTAAGGCAAGAAAGTCCCGAAAAATTAAGGACCGGGCTTAATCTGAACAATGACATGAAAAGCTTAATGACAAACACAATTTATATTTGTTATTATCATTAAAATATATTTGTATGATCAAGTTACCAAAATATTTGTTTAATCACCAATGTATATCCAACTCCTATCGCTAGTACTTGTAATTATAGTCTTACTTATTTTGAAATATATACAATTCAATAATAAAAATAAACAACTATTACAGTTCGTCGTACTCGCTCTGATGGTGGCGGCCGTCCACGGCAGCGGTGCCAACTACAACAGCTTCTCATACGGAGTATCAGACCCTCACACCGGTGATGTGAAGAGCCAGCAGGAGACCCGTCAAGGCAACAGCGTGGTCGGCCAATACTCGCTCCTGGAGTCTGATGGCACCCGCCGCACCGTGGACTACGCCGCCAACCCTCACACCGGCTTTAACGCCATCGTCCGCAAAGACCCCGCCATCATCGGACACGGCGCTCCTCTGGCCGCCTCCGTCCTCGCCAATCCTTGGGCCCGTGGTTACGCTGGAAACCTTGGCTACGCTGGTCTCGCCTCCCCATTGGGTCTTGGCTATGCCGGTAACCTAGGTTACGCTGGTCTAGGCAATCTCGGCTACGCCGGTAACCTCGGTTACGCTGGTCTAGGCAACCTCGGCTACGCTGGTAACCTCGGCTACGCTGGTTTGGGCCGTGGTGTCCTCGGATACGGTGGTTATTACTAAACTGATTAAAGTACCAGACTGAGATAAACACTATTTATATCTGTTTAAATATGCTGTGATTTTAAAGCGTGTTTGTGATGCATTAATAAAATATTAAATTGAAATTTAACTTTTTTACTCCGTTTTGGTTAAAGACTTAGTTTCTAATATTCTCTATAAGTTTTTGATATTCCAAAATAGTTTAGTCATACACTCCTCAACCAGTATAATAACGAAACTGACCACATATTGTGATTGGAGGATTTTTTTCTTGTCCTTCTACTTATGTATGTTAGATTTTTTTTAAAAATACACTTACCAGTTCAAGATGTATGTTCAAAGGTTTTTGTAGATTCTGAGTTTTATTTAATTTAATTTGATCATTTATAGTGAGAGTTACTACATTTCTAATTCTTGATCTACAAAACTTACGCCTTAGAAAAACAAAAAGTCCTAGAGGATAAATTAATTAATAACAATGATCTACACACCATAACAGGTTCAAACAGAAATTGACCATAAAACGACATTTTCTGAAAATAAAAGCTAGATTGATT
This sequence comes from Lasaia peninsularis, assembly GCA_018236625.1. Lineage (NCBI taxonomy): Eukaryota > Metazoa > Arthropoda > Insecta > Lepidoptera > Riodinidae > Lasaia > Lasaia peninsularis. Next base: position 10,214 of record DVZL01000597.1, read on the forward strand.
TATCACTCCCGAAACCCCTTAAATTCCAAGAAAACCGTTGGATACTTTTAAAAGAAAGAAGGGAAGAAGAATTATGAAACTTCCACATTGCTTTAATTATTGTACACTAAGGGCCTCTTTCACCACGTCTGAGTAAAGTTACAAGACGTAAGCTAATCTCTCAGTAAACTCATAAGTAAATGCAGAAAGCAATTTCACAAAGTTTGAGTAACGTAAAATGGAACTAATTTACTTGATTGCTTTATCTGTCAAGTAGTACCTACTGATAAATTAGTAGTTAATTGATAATTTGCTCATCCTTGGAGAACCAGGTCCTAACAGTTTAGTTTTTTAGCATCGAATCACAGATATTGCTAACTGTCTGTAGAATCTATGATTCGACGCTAAAAAACGCTTTTATAATAATCATATAAAAATATAAATAAATAAATATCGTCACACCCATATCCTCGAAAAGGAAGGCAGAAGTACGTATGCGCTCACGATTAGCCGACGATATTAGGCTCTATTGTGTGACAAACAGTGACAGGTGGCAAATCCGCCGCCATATTGGATACAAATCCCGGGTTTTCTCACGATGGTTCACTTCACAGTAGCAGCAGGATACGTAAGTCCGAAACGTGTACCACAATACTTGTGGAATGGATATTTATTTATTTATTTATTATACAGCACGCAAATTAGAGATCATCATAATTAAGTAGTTGCGTAAAAAATACACCAAAAGTAAACAATTTTGGAATTCAGTTAAAATTATTGCTGCTATTGTGATTTTGCTACATACATCGTCTTTTGGACTATAAAGTTTTGCAATTCTTTACATAGTTTTATAAAGCATAAATACAGTTTATACATTCGCATAAATACTTTATTATTGTACCAATCGTATACGATGAGTCTTGGTAGATGGTGTATTTTATTATGAAGCTTATGCGCTTTTGAGTCGTCGAATGGGAACTATTAATACGGGAATTATTTGATGTATACAGATATAACAAACAAAAGCTAAGTGGGTTCGTTGGTGCTCATCGTTGTGTTCATAATGAACGAATGGATACGAACAGAATAGCGTTCATTTAATAAGAATAAACTTAAAAAGATACTGAAATGGCATTCTTTTAATAGAAACAATGTTTGACAAGTACCTAAAATTGCGTTCATTTAATAAAAAAGTATGTTGTGCCACAAAGTAGGGAAGTACCTACTATATTTTCTCCCGCGTGCAAGATTGCCACATGTGAGTGGCAAACACATGAGACGATATGTAGTATTTTTTCTGTACATACTATACAGAAGCAAATTACTACATCTCATAAATATTTATGATTTATTGGCATTATTTTTAAAATAAATAAACATAAGGATAAAGGTAGCTGAAAGAAGTAAAAAAAGTTACTTATATGATTACCTACAGTGACCTTTACATAGGCCGTGAGGAGTTCAATTCTCTTTACGCAAATAATAATTAGAATTAAACTAAAATAATTACCGTAACGTTCAATTAAATCTTATCTATACATTTAATAAAATTGTAGAAGAGTGAGTCATGTACAATCACAGAATAATAAGTACTAAGTACAGTACAATTCATAGAAATAGTGACTCTTGTTACTAAGCAACAAAGTTCAATTTAGCTCGTGTAAGTGCTCTGCACATGACGAGATGTTCACCTAACTATTCCCGCTCTCTATTAACGCATAACTCTGTCACTATCTGGCGTAAAGTGACGCGATAACTATGGTACTAAAGTGGTGTTGGCGCCACGCAATTTTGTGAGTACTTATCGCTGTAGGTACGGCCGAGTGGCGGAGGCCTGGTACAATTAATTTAAAATTGAATTTAAAAACAGGCAACAGAACACATTTCTAATTTTTTTAAGAACTATTGTCTGTCTATCTGTATCCCAGTCGCGATTCACTCTGAAACTATTGAACCGATCGTGACGAAATTTAACTAACAGATAACTGATAGTCTATGTTCTGAAGTAGGTTATATGGTACTTTTTATCCCGTTTACTTAAGGATTAAAGCCAAAATCTAAATTTCACTATAATTCATGAAGGAGCATTCCGATTTTTTTTGTTATTTCTCCGTCGAATAAAATATATTTAGATTATAAACTATTCAGTATTTTTTCCAAGGCGTAAGTATTGTACTAGAGAAATTACAGCCAATTTATTGTCAAAAGACCATCATAAGCCGAAATCCGGATTGTAAAAGGACCTTTAAACGTATAGTTGATCTTAAATTTGCTATTAGGTTTTGTCAGTGGAGCTGTGATATGTCGAACCATTATAAAATAAGGAAAGCCACAAATCACATGTACCTCATTGTGTTAAACAAACAAGTGATATGAGACTTGTTATTTAATTACCTGTAGCGTGTTTGCTGTTTTTCTGCTCGAGGTGGTCGCCGAAATCTTAGACGAAGTCATGAGTGCAGCTAGTATATAATATAAAAATAGGTAGTAACCTTCTGCAATACAATGTTTTAATGTTTATAAGTTAAATCTTCTTAAAATAACGAAAAATCTTACAATAAAGTTTTCATAAGATTTATTTAACTTACAAGATAATATGCAGTATTTAACTCAATTTTAAAGCAGACATCTTCAACCGATTGATGTTAACTTTTAGGGTTTTTTATTTGAATGACAATACATGGTAAAACCAAGGTAACGTGATTCTAAATCCAATATGGCGGAACATCAAAGATGGCGGACAAGTTATTTTTAATGCACTCTTACAATATGAGTGTTAAATAAAAGAATTTGCTGAGGACGATCCGGGAAAAAAATGACGTCACTGTGAATTCTATATATTGTCACGCCTATATCCCAAAAAATGTAGGCGGAGGTACATATGCACCCACGATTAGCCGACGATATTAGGTCCTTGATATGACAATTGGCATGTCTGTCGCCATACCGGACACAAATACAATTTTAATCAATATTCAATTTTCCTCGTCGTCATAGTCGGAAACCGACGCTGGACCACAAAGGCGATAAACATATAAAAAATAATCCCTACAGACTAATAATACAAAGGCGGCCTTTTTGCCGTCAAGTCAGCATGTTATTTTCTCTGCGAGATGTTTTTGAGATGTTGTTATAAGAATTAGCCCATGTTTCATGAACTATAGTTTTTGCTAAATTCGGTTCAATTTTTAAAATCACACTTTTAAAATCTTATATATAAAATTCTCGTGTCACAATGTTCGTTCCCGTACTCCTCCGTAACGGCTTGACCGATTCTCATGAAATTTTGTGAACATATTTAGTAGGTCGAGAATCTGCCAACATCTATTTTTCATAGCCCTAAGTGCGCCGCTCGCCGGGTTAACTAGTTATTACATAGGTACGTATTACTTACGCTAACATCAGTGGCTATGTATTTAAATTTTAATTAGCGCCTACAATTTTAATAACCATTTGCCTTCTTAGTGCGAGATTCCGTCATACGATGGACGACACTAAACCCTTTTTTAAAAATTGTAAGTTTCTTTGTATAGTACTTCTAATATTGTATCTATTAAATAATTAATAACATATTGAACAAACTTTCCAAACTAACCTAAATTCGAAGGGAACAAATGACACAAAATCATAGTAATTTATATAAATAAATAAAATTGGAGTGTATGTATGTAATATTAAAATAATCCATTTTTTTTTAAATATATATGTTTACAAGGTACATAATATACCCAAACATTTTTTTAAATGTTTGTCTATCTGTCTGTTTGTACCCGCTAATCTTTGAAACGGTTGGACCGATTTTGATGACATTTTCACTGGCAGACAGCTAATATAATAAGGAACGGCTTACATTACTTTTATTTAAGATAAAAAAATAAAAAATAAATCAAAAGTGTTCAGAAATGCCACGTAGAAACGTATTTTGTTTCTTACTTAATAATACCTTCATTAACTTATATATTACTACCGAATTAGTTATTCTTGTCGCCGCATCAGTGCTCCCCATTGTCGTATAATTAAGACATCAGCCATAAAATTATCTATGTTTTTCATATAGACAATGGGCATCTCTTTCCATCAGAAGAGCCACTTGCTTGTTATTTGTCTTATATAGAAAAAAGTCTCGAACTGTCTGTAGTAAATTTTATAGTAATAGAGTAAAAAAGTCTTATAATAATAACAGTATTTCAATTTTATTATTTTGAAGACCTAATTAAACAAAACATTCACTTGACGTCACCCAGAAGGCCTGCCTGTCGAATTTCATTGTAAAAATGAACTATAAAAGCGATAACATTTGCGAAACATATTATCACTCCTCTGTGTAACACTACAAACGCTAAACATGGCAGCTAAGGTAAATATATACTTATATTACATACTTATATCCATGTGATTATTATTGATAGTTAAAATAAATATAGTAGTAAAAATAAGCGTGCTCTGATGGTTAGGTCGTTTAGGAACAACCAAATTGCTCGTTTGTTATCCGAGGGTGGTGTCAAGAGTCTCCGAAACATGCGTGTTTGATCGACAAGAGAAATTAATTTGGAGGAAGCTAGGAAAGTAGGAAGGGAAGTGAAAATTTGCAACTAGATACTGTCTATCTAAACCGCAAGGATCTGGTGCGGATATGTCTTCGGTTGTGCATACGGTCATGGTTGTTCATTATTATCTGACTATAGTTTAAATCCGCTAACTTTCATTGATCCAGAATATGTATACGTTTGTAAATGTATCGTTATGAAACTTATTGCTGGTAGTAATTCTGAGACGTTTATAATTGGGAACCTTCAAGAATAACTACGTCATGCAACTATGAAACAACTGTTCTTCGGAGGTGATCACTTGCTATTAGGTTAACCTCTGGCCCGTTCTCCTCTATTGTCTTAAATGTAGAGTGAAATCTGAATCAACATGTCCCAAACATATATATTGACTAAAGCTATTCTAATGTCTTTTTTTCTAATTGCCTTTTTAGCTATTTACTTAGCTATTTTAATCATGAACTAATTATTTAGTAATATTTATTTCAAAATTAATTGTGTTGAAAATCATTTTTTGACCAATTTTTTTAAATTATTATTTATTTTTATTTAATCTCTGGCTACCCGCAAGGGACCTGTCGCAGTGATATGTATGTAAATTTTATCATTTCCACCGTAAAATATCACCGACTTCAAACCTAATTAGTTAAAAGAGCAAAATATTGAGTAATTGAGATTAATAGTAATTTTATACTTCTCTTGTCTCTGTCTATACAAGAACTAGCACTTGTTTTTTTACAAACTGTCACTATTAATATATTATTAAACTAACCTTAATTTTCATTGTAACAGTTCGTCGTACTTGCTCTGATGGTGGCGGCCGCCCACGGCAGCGGTGCCAACTACAACAGCTTCTCATACGGAGTATCAGACCCTCACACCGGTGATGTGAAGAGCCAGCAGGAGACCCGCCAAGGCAACAGCGTGGTCGGCCAATACTCGCTCCTGGAGTCTGACGGCACCCGCCGCACCGTGGACTACGCCGCCAACCCTCACACCGGCTTCAACGCCATCGTCCGCAAAGACCCCGCCATCATCGGACACGGCGCTCCTCTGGCCGCCTCTGTCCTCGCCAATCCTTGGGCCCGTGGTTACGCTGGAAACCTTGGCTACGCTGGTCTCGCCTCTCCTTTAGGTCTTGGCTATGCCGGTAACCTCGGATACGCTGGTCTTGGCAACCTCGGCTACGCCGGTAACCTCGGTTACGCTGGTCTTGGCAACCTCGGCTACGCTGGTAACCTCGGCTACGCTGGTTTGGGCCGTGGTGTCCTCGGATACGGCGGCTACTACTAAAGTGGCTGACAAAATGCTATTTATGTGTTTGTTACGAACAATTAATTGTTGTTAATGGCGGACTAGCTGTGATACTCATTAAAGTGTATTTGTGACACAAAAATAAACATTTTTTCTCAAAAATAAAAATTGTTTTGATTATTATTTGTAATTGGAATCCCGCTAAGTTCATTTATTGGATGATAATCATCAGCCTTTTTAACTGACTTCAAAAAGGAGATTCTTAATAACTATATATTTTTATATGTTTGTTACGCGATAGCTCTGCTAATTACTATATGTATTTTATGATTCTTGTTTTGTAATCTTATGATTTTCAAAACAATGGTTAAGCGCCTTTTGAAATATAAATAAAAAAAATGTTTACTTAGAGTAAACGATAATAGAATCAATGCCTTTTTTGCAGTTTTAATAGCTTACGGTGTTTAAATTATTGTCAGATTTTCTCAATCGTCGCATTTTATTATTTTAAATTGTCTAATACTAGAGATAAACGCCATCCTAAGACTATATATATTTATACTAGAATACATCCTCTTTTTGTATTTATCAATACTATAAAAAACTACGACGCCTTTTATTATTTCTGTGGTTACAATAATTATCTACACATATAGTAAAATGTAGAAGAGTGAAATCTTTACATTGATAAAATATACCCAGCCGACTAAATATGGGCAGCAGAACAACTTTTTTTATTTTGCCTGTCTGTCTGTATCCCGGTCGCGATTTACGGTAAAACTACTGAACGGATCATGATGAAATTTGGTCAGAAAGTAGCCTATGTTTCGAAATAGGTTATAGGCTTTTCTTCTCTGAAGTATAGTCTTAGGTTCCGTGAGAGAGAGGAAAAATTCAAAATCTAAATGTCTATTGTTTTTCGATTATAATAAATTTTAGATTGGTTTTAAAATTTTATTTAGCTATAGAAATACTAAGTGAAAAATTAAACTTTTTAAAATAAAAATCAAAAAAATCATTACCAAAAAAATATAATGATAAAAAATATATTCTATGACTAGAAAGCAAAAAAAGACTAACATTCAGAAGCGCACTCTGTAACCGAATACAGAGTGATCTCCGCAAAGACAATATTTGTACACGCAACACCCATTAGACAGCATCCGACAAAATCACAGAGATACATCATTCCTATATAGTATATCTTGTCCATAACGTATTATTTAAGTAGCTCCACATGTGTTTTTTTTTTCATCAGAATGATTCAAAAATTAAAAAAAAAATTTAAATCCATAGACCGTAAAAAATTGTACTCCTGTAACTTTTTAGAAGCAATTCGATAAAACATTAACTTTTTATGTAATTAAAGTAATATGTATAATTAAAATATTTTCGTATGATGAAATTTAAAAAAGTGCAATAATATTTCGCTTCTTTACATGCAGTGATGAACTTAATTTATTTTAAAAAAATACAAAAAAATAAAAATCGGCGAGTTTATATGAAGAGATTAATGAATGTGAAAAAACTCGGCAAGTATGTAGGAATCGTGATACTTGGCATTCGATACTCTCACCCTACCCCACAAGGGACCTGGCTTGAAGGTATGGACATGGTGTACACAGACAGCGTACCAAATTCATAGATTTTTTTATAAAAAAGCTGTAACTTTTTTTATAGTATAAGACAGCGAACAGGCACACGGGTCTCCTGATGGCAAGAGACAACCGTGGCCTATAGACACCATATATGTTGTAGGTGCACCGCTGCACTGTGGTCGGTCTGTTAGACCTTATGTCCCCTCTGCCAACCGCTTTCGGTATTTGGGCGTAACTATATATATTTTTATATTGCATAAGAATCGAACAAGCACATGGCTCTTCTGATGGTAAGAGATAACCGTGGCCTATAGACACAATAGTTAGATACATTGTCATTATGGTGATAGGAATAGGTAAGTCGGTGAATCCCTATCCAGGCGAGTTGCTACACAGCACTCTACCACCAGTGGTCTTGTTGGTGATGACCTCGATCAGACCTATAATCGCCTCTTACGAGCTGCCTGGGTCCACAGAGGACCCGGACCGACATAGGGAAAAAAATTATTTTGTTTAAAAAAAGTTTTTTACTTTTAATTCACTATACAAAGTCGATATTATCTGAAAATTCATTAAAAAGAGTAGAGTTAATCTACGGATAAAAATATCGTATATCGGCTATAGCATGGTGACGTTGGCAACTGCCCGATCAATTAATTTATGATGTCTATATAAAACATGAAATCCGTAATAAGAATCCAATAGAGGCGTGTCCGTCTGTCAGTCGCGATTTACTGCGTGACGGGAGTGAGTAGTGTCATGTCGGACAGTTGGCACGAGAAGTACCGAACACGTCGGTATTCAGGAAACAATATATCTAACAGTTACAAACAAACGTCCACTTTAATACGCCTTTATATATGAAACTAACATACAAACAGACGAGTCGACGAATCACGGGGTGACAAGATAGAAGAAAGCTCTAAAAATATCAGACACGATGAACAAAAAAAAAAGCGTCAAGTGCGTGTCGGACTCGCGCACGACGGGTTTCGTACCATTATCTATAAAAACGGCAAAAAATCGGGTTTTTTTGAATGGTGCTCCCAATCAAGTTTGTTTTATGGAAGTACAATTTATATATTTATTTTATTCTGTTTTTAATATTTTTCGTTATAGTGGGCATAGAAATACTTCAGAAAATTTCAACTGTCCAGTTAGCATGGTTCATGAGATACAGCCTGGTGACAGACAGACGGACAGTGAAGTCTTAGTAATACGGTTTCTTCTTTTACGCTTTAGGTACGGAAACCTAATGAAAAATAAATAATTTCTACCGCCATAATGACATTGTCGTGTTCCGATTCGGAGGGTAGGGTAGCCGGTTGCGCAGGACAGTGACGCACCTACAACATCGATGGTGTCTATAGACTACAGTTGTCTCTTACCATCAGAAGACCCGTGTGCCTGTTCGCTGTCTTATCCCATAAAAAAAAATTGGAAAAACATATCTTTACGCCAAAGAGTATCAAGTACCAAGTGATTCATACATACTTGCTTAGCTTCCTCCACATTCTTTTCATACAAACACTCTGGTTTCGGAGACTCTTGACACCACCCTCGAATAATACGCGAGCTATTTGGTCGTGGAATGTCAACCACCCTAGGTTACAGCCATCCACATTCTAAAAACTTAAGTAATAAAATTTAAGAAAATATATATAGTTACGCCCCCATCCCCCAGTAGGTAGACAGAGAATAAAACGGGTTTTGACATCCGTACTATTTTCAACCGACTTTAAAAAGGGATATTTCCGACACTTAGAAACAGACTCATGTGAATTGGTTCCTTGTTAGGCCACTAGGCCACCGTGGCTTGTTTTGTTTGCTGTATTACTGTTTCATAATAATATTATAAACTATCCAGTGTCTCTAGTTCCCGGTATAGCTTATAACAAGGAAGAGAGCTACAAATACACTACCCCTTTACTAATTAGTATATAAAAACTAGCTGCCCAGGCGGACTTCGTACCGCCCGCACTTGAAAAATAGATGTTGGCCTATTCTAAAACCTACTGAATACGCATATAAAATTTGGTGAAAATCGGTCAAGCCGTTTCGGAGGAGTACGGCAGCTAACATTGTGACATGGAAATTTTATATATTAGATAATACGTTTTGTTTTAGATGCACTTTAATTCCAAATCCATATTTCTTAATTCTCACTTCTATATATCGATTTTTCTTGACGTTCCCGTGTTATTTGTTTTATGTTTTCAAAATCGAATCGCGCGTTCTTTTCCGACTTATGCAATCCGTAGATTTTGCATATGATACATGCAAACTCTACAGTATGTATGTATGGATGTTTGTTAGTCTTTCACGAAAAAACTACTGAACGGATTTAGATGAAACTTTACAGAATTATAGTTTATACAGGATAATAACACAGGCTCTGTTTTAACCGACTACATTAAAAAGAGTCTGTTTTTTCACAAGTATCATAAATCAGAAAAAAATCTACTCTGAAAGTTATCCATATTATTAAAATACTTTACGCGGGCGAAACCGCGGGTGAAAAGCTCGTAGTAACATACGAAAGCATTGTGTACAAGGGATGATAAATTGCTACAAGCGAAAAGATTTGGTTGTCTGCCGGTCGCTGAACGTTTGAAGGTCGTACCAGTTCCCACCGGATCTGGGAATCCTAAATATGTCCTGAGTCGGTTCCCACAGCGAGATAAACCCGATAAATTTAATTAAAAGCTGTGTAAAAGGGCGACCAAATTTGTTTGCTTCCTCAGGTCGTATAATTAAGTGGCGGTAGACCACAAAGTCAGCAAACGATCGGCGAAAAATACAAAAAAACAACTGTCAGACGCTCGGCTGTCAAATTCTTCTTCTTCTTCTTCCTAGTTTGTCCTGTTTATATAAAATACTAGCTGTCCGCCCGCGGCTTCGCCCGCATGAATTATTTTAATAATAAAGACAACTTTCAAAGGGCAGACATTTTTCCGACTTATAATACTAATCGCGTAAAAACCTACCCTCTTTTTAATGTAGTCGATTAAAAAGTAGCCTATGTCCTTCCTCAAGATCTACTCTTTCTCTGTACAAAATTTCATCAAAATCGGTTCCGTGGTTTAGGCGTGAAAGCGTAACTTACAGACAGACAGAGTTACTTTCGCATTTATAATATTAGTATGGATTTGACAAAGGTGCCAGTTTTTACAAAGAACGACTGCCATATGATCTCTACTATTCAGAAGGGATCCAGGTCCAATTCTAGATCAGCGCCGACCGAATCGCTAAGCACTACACCACCACCATAATCGTCGTAACAATGTAAGAAAATGGGCCAAGTGCGAGTTGGACTTATAAAAATGGAAAAAAAATCATTGTATGCGAGCCCCTTAAATATTTGATTTATTCCTTTTAGTATTTGTATAACGGCGGAAAAGAATACATCATCTGTGAAAATTTCAACTGTCGGGCTATGGATCGGGCTATGGGATATAGCCTTTGAACAGACAGACAGACAGTACAGCGGAGTCTAAGTAGTAGGGTTCCATTTTTAACAACTAAGTCTTGTTCTTCGGAAGATGAGGCCCTATCTTACATTGGGTTTCGAATATTTGAATCCGGTTTTCTTCACAATGTTTATTCATTGTATAAACACTCAGATAGACCGAAAAATTCATAGAACCATAACTTTACCCGGGAATCGAACTCTGAACCTCGTGCGTCATAATCGGATAGCGATCACGCTCGACCATAAATCAAATAAAAAAGCCTTTTATTTCACTTCCAGATATTTTTTTGCAATTTGTTAATAAAAATTAAAAGTAATTTAAATTATTATTGTTTAAAATAATAATTATTACATTTAAATAAAAAAATTGGAAATTAAATTGAAAAATAAAAAAATATATATAAATAGAAAAATTAAAGATGAAATCAAAAAATTAAAATCAAATAGGTACCTAGTAAAAAAATAAATTGGAGGATTTATAGAATCTAAAAAAAAAAAACGCTCGACCATAGAGGTGAAAAATTAAAAAGACGAGTTTATTCTAAATATCTTTATTTATCATTGCGCCTATATCCTGGAAAGGGTTGGCAGATGCACATATTATGCACCATATAGGTCCTTGATACGAGATCGTTGCCATAACAGGCATAAATTCAATCTCAAACATATAATCCAGATAAGCCGCAAGTATTTCATTTGGTAGTTACTTTTTATCGGTGCAATAAGCTTTTGCCTACTTGAAAAAATGCCATCTGACGGTAAGTCTACGAAATCCGAGTATTTTACACCAAGTGCAACGAACGCAGTTGTATAGATGGTGATTTCACAAGACCTAGACCTATCTAGATCAATTCGTTAGACAGAAGACTTTATCTATATCAATTTTTATCCCCCAAAACCCTTAGGTATCAAATTTCAGCGGAATCGTTAGAGCCGTTTCCGAGATCGCCGGTATAAATAAATATACAATAATTGCT
>DVZL01000598.1:0-22037 GCA_018236625.1 Lasaia peninsularis
GTACTTACATTGTAAACATACATATTATGCATTTAGTAAAAAGCGGTTATTTTAATATTACATACAGACACTACAATTTTATTTATTTGTATAGATTTATACATTTAAAATACGAAGTGTGGCCAACACACTATAGTTCCATTTTCGTGCTAGCTGTTACCACCGACTTTGCTTTTGAATCAATTAGATATCAGGGTGAAAAGTAGCCTTTTTAAATATATCTAAAGGCTAAATTGGTATTGGTGAAATGCCCGCGACATATCAAAATATTGTCCTAGGTTCACACCAGTAAGATAACTGTACAGGATATGTGTACTATGTGACCTACTTGGCACATAAATACTTAGGTCACGATCCCAACAACGTCCCGGCTATAACGTCTGTGTTCTATTTTTAGGTTAGAACTTATAACAGCGACGTAACAAGACCAGCTTTTCGATTTGGTTTCATAATGTTCAATACATTGTTGAGCCTCTGTAGTCTTGTGGTACGCGCATCGGACTTCGGTCCCATTCCCATTTCGGTAATCCAAGTTCGAACGTCGCCAGATATCAATGAGTTTTTCACCTAAGTACATTTTCTGAGTGCTCTTATGGTGAAGGAAAGCATCGTGAGGAAACTCAGCATTTGTGCCTAATATGGCGACAGACTTGCCACAAGGAAGGAATGTCGTCGGCTAATAGTGTATATGTACTACCTCTGCTTACGATATCTATTTAATTATATTTTAAATGAAAATACATAGGCATTTCAAACATTGAAGTGGCCGACCAGTTTCACTTTTTACAGCATCACGCCTAAATCTTTAGAGTTACTGAAAAATTAAATAATTTGTAGTTTCAAATTTTAGAAATGTGTGAAAAAAGTATACTTTTTTTTCGTTTAAGATATGAATATGTTTCATCAGGTGCCAACGATGAAAAATGTAGAATATATCTTAGACTAGTTGGTTAAGTAGTTTCATTTGGATGACCATTCGTATTTCGTAATCTTGAATATATTTTAGTGAAACATAACCTTAAAATGACTAGCTTTTACTGACAAAATAATGCTAATATTTAAAATCATTTCGGTAATAACTTATGAGATACAAAAACAAATTATTAGGATTAACGTAAAAGCTTAATTGGGAAAGAGCTTGAAAGCGTCTAGAGTATAGGGACATCATGTTATGCTGCATTAATTATTAAACCTCATTTTATTGTAACAAAGTCTGTTAAACAAAGATTTAATAATAAAAATAGTGATAAAATTTGATTAGCATGCAAATACGAGGTTTATACGTTCTTTTTACGAGTAATTAAAATTAAAATTAAGACGTCATACTCTTAAAATGTTATTGAAATTGTCATTTATTCGAAAGGTTTCATTAACGGGTAATTAATGTTATTACTTAGAGTTGTAATAATAACTGCAATTTATAGCCACTTATTTGATTACTTAAAAAATGACATTTAAATGTTGCAATCGTTTTTACAAATACAATAAAACCATTTGAGCATGTAGGTCAACGCCGTCAGGAAACTATTGCACTAATGACAACATGATGCAAGATAGAGTTTTAATGATTACAAGGCCTAGGTTATTAATCTAAATGATTCATCGTTTTCGATTGATATGACGTCACACAGAAGTCACCGCGTTTTCTCGTTCTACGTCACGGCGCGTAGGCGGCGTTGGCACGGCGCGATGACGTCACAGGCGCAATTTCGTAGGCACTACATTAGCTACGTGTACGTAGGTATCCTATAAAATATACGTAAGCTAAAAAGTGCACGAGACCGTAGTATTTACGTAATTGAATGAGAAATCTGAACAAGGACGCGGACGCTTCTTTCAACACCACACCTACACATACTATAATCGCATCTTTTACGTGCTACGCTTAGAAAAGTGAGCGTTTCACCTTGGGATGCCAAAGTGTACGGTCGCCTCTCTATTATTAAACCTCGAAGTGGTTTTAAATACATTTGAGGTTTTGGTACAGATTACGCAGGCGTCGTGACCCAGTGTGACCCAAAACCGGACCCGACGCGCCTGGATTCACTAGTTGATACAAGGAACCTGTACCTTGCCTTACCTGCACTGCCAATACGCCGTTATACCTCGACCTCGATAAATACTGCCAATCCCTTATAGCTTCTATCATTATAATATCATTAAAATAAAATACACGAGATAATGATTTATTAAGGTACATATCAATTCATAGTAGCTAAGCTGGCAAATTTCTGCAGATGTATTTTGTACCGTTTTTTTTATTTTTTTTTATGTTTAAAGTTCGATGAACCTGTTTTATTTTAATTATCATTATATTCAACTAAATGTAAAATTTTTAAATTTGTTTGTTGCGATATAATTTTATAGGCTTTTGACTTTGGTTTTTAAGCCTAACACTTCGGCCACAGGATAACCTAACACTTACAACTATTGGGTGGCTTATAGCCACGGTCGTATAATCAGGAGAACCGTGTGCCTGTTCACAAGATCCAATTTTGTATGTCATAAGATAGTTCTTAACACATGCAAAATTGTAGGGGTTTATCATGTAGCATTTAAAAAATGTAAAAAAAATATACCCTTAATAATAAAATGAAAAATATGCATACACATTTTATATTTGAACGGCAACTTAAATACAAATAATTATATTTTACGCAATGTATTTTTTATTGAACATTAAAATAGTCAAGCATTATTCATATAAATTTAAATAATCAAAAGATAATATAAAATATTGTTAACTATTGACGATTATAAATATTGGAACTAAACGAAATAAACATAATATAATTCTAGCTTGAACGGCTTAAGTTCGACATTTTCGGTCATAAAAATGCATTTTCAATTTAAAGTTCCCCGAATCCCTTGAAACAAAAAATGTCGAATTAGCCTTTATGTCACGATGAGGAAAACAAGTGGAGGTCGGGTTTTGAATGCGGGCTGTGCGTCGGTTCAATATCAGCGTTTCTGGGTCAGTGGGCCACTGTGTCAGAGGCCCGCGCACTACACGCCTGATGGCTGCAATTATAACTTGATCTCTTAAAAGTGGAGTTGCAGAGTGCAGTTTACGTATTGTGTCACGTCATCACACGTCACCGGATACGTGTCACGTGTGTCACAGTGACTTGTGAATCACATAACGTTTAACACTTCAGGATTATCAGATCGAAGGTCTTCCGTTATTACAGAGTATTTTTTTACAGAAATCTTAGCATAATGACAGCGAAGTTACATGTTAGAAAATGATGCTGGGCTTCTTTACTAGAAAAGCATCTAAGTTACATTTTCACGTCTAAATATTATATTGATATAATTATTATATTTATTTTGTATTTTTTTTCTAAAAAATAATGAAAGTAATAGTCATTAAATGATGGGTATTGGTATTTTTTAACAATTCTTTGTAGTTTCTTAAATGATAAATTAACAAAATTATTTACTCCGTAAATAAATTTCAAAAAAACTTGCTGTAGTACTACATACTACAAAATTGTTTCCCGCTGCCTGTTTTTATGTTTGCTTATGGATATGATCTTTACTATCCAATGGATTTTTAACAGATAAAGTGGTTCAAGAGGGAGGTTTATATGCATGTAACATTCATAATATAATTTGTGCGAAATCAGGACAGATCGCTAGTTATGTATAGAGCTTAAACAGATGTTAAAACTAATAAATTTTTTATTGTGTTAGAAATAGTATTGCCTTAACGGTTTTCCATATTACAGTTATACCTAAAACAAGTTATTTTTCTTATTCGACTCAGCCTACGATTTCGTGCGTGACGCTAAATGCCGAAAATAAACCCGTTCTACGTTTTTGATGACATTTCGCTGACTATGCTAAGTCAAATTTAAATATGTTTTTTGAAATGTTGAGTAATAAATAGGTATTATAAAATTCAACTAAACATTATTCTGGAATATGGATATTAGTCTATATTATAGTTGTTATTAATTATTTTAGTTATTGACTGTTTCCGTGACACAGAGTACACTCGTATAAAATAATAAACTACATAATTTTTGTACTAAAATTTTTGTAAAATTACGAAAAAAGTTATTTTCATGATACAAACGTATTTACCGAAGGTTTACCACAAAATGTAATCGAAAAATTAAAATTAATAACCGATTATGTTTTCAAATTATACATTCATTTTTTTACAAAACGATTAAAAATATATTTTAATAATTAAATCAAATTTATCCAGAACAAAATTTTAATTACTTTTTTATCATATAAAAACGTAACCAAAGGATACAAACGGAAACCCGTCCGTCCGTCGCTCTGTCTATCACCAGGCTGTATTTCATATACCGTGGTAATCAGAAAATGAAATTAAGAAAATTTTCACAGGTGATGTATTTCTGTTGCCGCTACAACAACAAATAAAAAATAAAATAAAATAAATAAGAGTGCTTCCATACAAAAAACGTGATTTTATGACGTTTTTTCAGATTATGATACGGAACCTTTCGTGCGCGAGTCCGACTCGCACTTGGCCGTTTTTTTTTCAATTATCTAGTGCGTTTATAGTACGCGTGATGGAATGTGATGAACATAACCATGACACAATTAATTTATCTATATGTACACTATTTTATGATTTATGACAATTTCTAAGATTAGTTAGCAATTATAGTTATTGTAAACTACGTATTGCTCGCAATTTTGTATTTCACTCATAAATTTTCGTTGGAATTTTCAATTAAAAACTTATTTACCGAAGTGAAAATAAATTTGTTCCTCTTCTGACGATTGTAATTAATAATCAGCCAGATACATTATTATAAGATATTCAATATGTTAGATTTATTGTGAAAGTCTTGGAATGCAGTATTGTGTTTGATACAAATTTAATTTGTAGGGTGGTTATCATTTTTTTTAATCAAAGAAATAAACGATTACTCGAGCTAGTCATTATTAAATCTTATTGAGAAAATTCTATTACAAATTACTAGCGTCTTTTATTTGGATAGGTTCAGGAAAAATAGCATTTGAAGAATAATGGATAAATAAACCTAATACTACTTATTGCGAGGCTTGGGTTTGATTTCCGGGAGCAGTCATTTGTGTGATGAACATAGATAGATATCTGTATTACCGGGTCTGGGTGTTTATTACATTTATTTTGTTAGATATATATTTAAGTATTTATATGTAATAATATAGTTGTCTAACACCCATAATAGCCTAGAGCCGGGAGATAATTAGTGGGAAAAAAAATATAGTAGAATGAAAACTATTGGAAAAGGAAGATAATATAATGAGAATAAAAGGAAAAATATATTACGCTCGAGCGGAGGTCGGAAAGTGGGAAGGGGGAAGTTTTAAGGATAAAAATTGGTTTATCTCTATTTCCGGTAAAATCATAAGTCCTATGAAAAAAAGTTCAAAGCGAGAAAAAGATCTAAAACTTTTATATTCACGCTTTTTTTCAAATAACATCAAAATTACATCTTGCACATGTGATGGTGCTGTGCATTTTCACATTGCGTATCAAATGACTCATCCTTTATATATACGTAATTGCCCACCACCTTCAGCACAACAATTTGATTTATTTGTTCAAGATTGCAAATCTTGCACGTCACATCAGAACAATGAACGTGGAGTAAATTATTATTATCTCATAGTAACAGTTGGTTTTGATGTCATGTCACCAATCTAGCGCTGATATTTATTATTAGTTTTTCCGAGCATTTACTTAAAGTAGCAAAATCATGAAACTATTTCAAGGCGAGCTACGAGGTCAGCCACAAAGGGCCGGCCTCGCCTTCGCCGCGGCTGTGGGAGGACAACATTGTTACTAACAAAAAACTAACCGGGCACAGAATTTACGGTCCGTGTGGCTGGAGGGCAGATCAATCAGAATATTAAAAGACAATTTATAAATTTTTACACATTCAACAATAACATATGAAACCTCCATGATAATAATATCTATGGTTTTATTAACTAACATTTGGTGTGATTAGAAATAAAATTCTATCTATATAACTTTCTTAACTTGCAATAGGAAGTTTAAAGAGGTTATATGTAATATAATAACACTTTTTCTACCAAAAGTCACAAGATGGATCAGTGATTGGTTTTGTTAGTTGTTACATAGTTGTAAAAGACAGGTGGTCTTTCAGTGAAAGATTTTTTAAAGTTTCGTTGAAACAATAAAGCTCTATCAGTTTTAAGCTCAATAAAACAGAACTTTAAAAATACAACGGTTCTCTGACTTCATTAGATGGTCAATCATCTTGTTGTTTTATTTAAAGTAGGTCGAGAACATTAGCCGAACCATTTTATTACACAGTTCGGTCTCTAGTCTTGTTTTGGCATTACGAGTATAATCAAATTAAAAATGTCCGCCATTTTATGATACTACTGTTATTGTTTTAAAATGGCGGAAATGTTAACTCGTTGTTTGTATTACGATATATTTACATTAGTATTTTAAATATTAATATTTTGTGATTTTAATTTGTAAAAACCTTTTTGGTTATACTTACTATTATGAAAAAACAATTTCTAAATTTTAATTAATTTAGATGAAACATTTTGCTACTTAGTGTATCTCATAGAATAAAAATAAAATAAAAAAAGGTATCATAATAAATATTTCACACCTCAAACCTGTTAAAAATATTTGTTATTTTGTACCTGTTATAAGTAAATTTAAGTTTAAACCTATATAAATTCGGTGTAAGCATACAACTTTGAAATATTTCACCCCTAAACCTGTTAAACTATCTGTTATTTTATACCTGTTCTATTTAAGTTTAGAACTGCATAAATTCGGCGTAAGTACACACTTTAAGAGTTTGGTAATAATTATCTTAAAACCAATATAAATTATATTAAGTTGACAGTTATGATACTGGCACGGTTATATTTAGTGTTGACGAATGCTAATGGATTTGGAAATTGAAATGAGAAAATTCCACGCACATTTAACCACCCATATCCCGTTGAATGCTTACATTGTGACCCACTATCTGCCTCTTGACAGCCCAGCGATACTTGCCTAACAAATCAGCCAACAACAGTATCTTATCAACCTTGATTTATTTAGAACAGTGTCACTAGGTGCGCGCCAACGTCACAAGTTATGAAATCTTGAAAATTTGTATTAGAAATCATTCGCCATGGCCTTTTTATGGAAAATTCTAGATTTATATGTCGAATTATAATAATTATTAATACATTTTAGATAAAATACCAATACTTAAGTATAAAATACAGCAAATTAAGTACTTCGTTTTGGCTCTGGTAGCGTCAGCCATATTGATTCAGATAATATATTGACATATTACGATATGTATGGTAAATTGAAATCTAATATTATCAGCATAGTACAGGGTATACAATAAACAAAGAATTGCAGTGAAAAGATCAGAACCTCGGAGACGTCCTTGTTATAAGGATCTAAACTTCTATTCCTGTAGTCAGTAAAACCGTCAGGAGTGTACGTATATCAATGAATAGGACAAATAAAACTAATGTATAATTTCACTATTTTTTTTTATTTTTTCTTTTCAAAACACTCTATGGTAGGTATATGTTGCCAAACAGTTTCAATTCATAGAAAAATGTAATTATATATCTAACTGAACGCGTAAAATTAAAATAAACGCATATATAATTAATAAATTACATAATTAACATAACTTTTATTGTGGCAGTGCCTAAGGGCGGTGATAACGGATTATCACAATATTAAAATAAATTTTGGTAAATATTAAGGTAGGTCCAAAACTATGAACCCATTGACCTTGTAGATTGTTTTTAATTAAGTAATAATTATGTACAATAAATAATAACCAACGATCTTTATGGGAATTTATTTAATTTTATTTCCGTGTAGTAGTGGCTTAACTTTTTTTTAGACTTTTTAGAAATGTTTCAAATGTTTTATATGACTTTTTGTTTTTACGATATATTTTTAAATTTGTACGGATATTTTCTAAAGTCCATGCATAACTTTCAATATAAAGTGTACGCAAAGTGTATGGACTTTAAGAGCTGACTGTACCTGCAAAACGTGCCTGTAGATATTATATAAAAGCATGGCAAATCAAACGAATGCCAGCATCGGACGTTTTCTCTTCCCATCAGTTCCTCAATTATGAATGAAAGATAGTATCGTTAACGGCGATTTCGCTACGCTTTGAGCTTTGATAAAATTGTAGTATTAGAAAATTAACTAAGATTGTAAAAGTCAGAATTTAACGCTCACCAATGATTTTGTTATTATATTTACATACATATCTTTACGCCAGGTCCCTTGCGTGGTTGACAGAGAGTATCGAGTGCCAAATTTTACGATCCCTACATACCTGCCTAGCTTCCTCCACAATCATCATTCTCTTCATACATACACGCCGGTTTCGGAGACTCTTGACACCACTCTCGGATAATACGCGAGCTATTTGGTCCCCGGATGCCTACACTCCACTTCGCACTGTGTATCTGTTTTGTCACTCTCTCATCTTTAATTTGATTATCGTGAGTACACCAGCATGGTAATTCTGCCTACTCCTACAAGGATATGGGTGATATTTTTTTCTTGTAATATTTCAATTGGCCATACTTCTTGCATGAAATAAGTGACCTTTATTCAAAGGCCATAGTCAAAATTTGTTAACTATTTATGTATTTAACAAACTAATTAGTTGGTTAACAATATTTGATTCAGTTTTTATAAATAAGTGCTATTGAGAATTTTTATATTTATTAAACAATCTTAATGAGATCGCGTCATCGAAAATGTATAAGCCAAGTGCTTGTTATTTATAGTATAAGACAGCGAACAGGCACACGGGTCTCCTGATGGTAAGAGACGACCGTAGCCTATAGATACCATAGATGTTGTAGGTGCGCCGCTGCCCTGTGGTCGGGCTATTAATCTTATGTGCAAGTCTACCGTCTACCTTACCCTTCGGACCGGAACACGACAATGTCATTATGACGGCAGGAATAGGTAAGGCGGTGGATCCCTACCCAGGCGAGTTGCTGCACAGCACTCCACCACCTAGATCACCTTTTTGATTTTAAATCCGTGAAGCCAAAGATAACATAGGAAATTACACGCCTTAAAAAGATCAGTAGTCAATATTAAGTATAGCTATTTCACTCTCGTAGAGTTAGATCTCTTTCTTTGGGTTTTTAGTCAAATATTAAGACGAAAAAGCTGATCCTGTGAGCTTAATCTCCCGATACATTTAGCTCAAATTAAATCTAAAAATGTCTAAATACTAGTATAAATAATACAAATAATACATAAAAAATGTAATATTGTATATTTACAATTATCTGTGCCGGCGTTTTTATTTAGTTATATTATTTTGTACATTTCTAAAATAAAAGTAGCCTAAGTTACTCCTTATTACATCAGCTGTCTGCCGGTGAAACTCCCGTCAAAATCGGTCCAGCCGTTTTAGAGATTAGCGGGTACAAACAGATAGACGGACAAGAATTCAAAGAAACATTATTTTGGTATATATTATATAACCTTGTAAACATACATGTGCGTAGTAACAAGCTGTTATTTTAATATAACATACAGACACAACGATTTAATTTATTAGTATAGATTAATTTCAATGATGTCACGATCTTTGTATGTGTATCAGAATACAAAAGCTAATTTATTATTCATACTCAAATGTAACACTTTCTTTAGTCAGCTCGCTTGAGCCGTTAATTATTATTCGCATTGGTTTACGTTTCATGCACCAAAAACTCCAACTTTTCATTTAGTTGTCAAGGAAATTATACCTAATCACGTAAACATAGGTCATGATATTCGTAAAAACCATGCTTTGATTTACGTAATTACATACACGAGTAGATATGAGCTTTTGTTGTCACGCAATTTTAGTAATTACGTAATGTGTTTCATTCATAATCTTATATTTTGATGACAATGAATAAGTGTTTGTAAATAATGTTACAACAATAATAGTGTTACAGCAATAATAGTGCAAGTGCCGTAAAGTGTAAAAGTGAGTGTACAACGGTAAACGGCAGCTACCATCGAGTGGCACTTTCGCGCTCGGTACCGACGGCGTGCGCAGCGACAGCTCCAACAAGCCCCTTCACGACCTCGACTATCGAAAGGCGAGGCTTGCAAATAAGAAAGTCTATCAAACGTTTATGTAACATTGTAACCTACATTAAAATGTCATATTGTCCCTTTTCAATGATAACGTATTGCGATAAAAATAATAAAAACTCATAAGTTATTGTTTAGTAATACTCGACTTTCTGGATTAATACAGTTATAAACCTGAAGCGATCCCCTCTCAAGTGTAACCTCAATATTATATGACACTCAATTGAAAGAATCAGAGTTGGAATAATTCAAAAATTGGAATATTTGAATATTGATGAATCGGTTAATTAGGTTAATAATAAATAACACAGTAATAAACCTGGACCGATCCCCTCAAACCTCAAAAATAATTCAAAAATTGGAATAATTGAATATTGATGAGTCGGTTAATTAGGTTAATAATAAATAACACAGTAATAAACCTGGATCGATCCCCTCAAACCTCAAAAATAATTCAAAAATTGGAATAACTAGAATAGTGAACGCTTGACAATTGATGACGAATCGGCTAATTAGGTTAATAATTAATAATACAGTTATAAACCTGAATCGATTCCTTTTAAATCTAACCTCAAAATTTTATGACATTTAGAATAACTATGGTAAACGCTTGACAATTGACTATTCAATGACACTGGCATCTCGCTTGTTATTATTTTTTGTGTTAATGTTATACAAGTGTTCTACTTAGGAGAACAAGTGGACGATGAGGTTATCAGCCAGTGGGCCGGCATCACCCAGCTAACGGTCCAAGTGGCGCCGCGCACGTGAAAATAATACTTGGCGCGATTTTGTAACCAATACCGTTACGTGGTTCCGGGCTTGGCTGTGACCTTATTTTTAAGCCGCACATTCTTTAATTTTATATCTCACTGGCCAGATCGTATTTAACGATACGCCGTGGTTTATTTTAAGCTTTTTACCGTTCTTTATACTTAGGTTTCGTCCGGGAGATTATTTTGTACTTGAATTCTGTCACCCGTATATCCGAAAAGGCAGAACACATGCACCCAGGATTAGCCGAAGATATTTTGTAGTTAACGTTATGTTTTCGAAAAATTATAATATGTATTAATTTATTAATACATATTATAGTTTCAAATTGAACTTTAAACGAAAGATAAACGAGTTATAGTTAACTCGAAACTATTTCGATTAGTTTCACTGATGAAAAGACTTATTGGAGTGTCATCTTATCTGTCTTCGTCCTCAAAATTCGAATAGATATAGAAACCGAGTGAAAAGCAATTAGCTAGTATTTATAAAGAGACAAAGAATATAAAATAAGCCTATAAACAACAATTAACATTAGTTCTTAATTTTTAACTATAACTCGTTTATCTTTCGTACTATACTTAGCATCATGATACTGATATCATGATGCTAAATATAATATCTGAAAATTACTCTCCTAACAAAAACCTGTCTCCAATATTAAACAACTATCTCACTTTCACATGATCGGCTTATTTTGACTCTGCAAACGCCACAAAACTCGCTGAAAGATTGTACAGTCCAGGGTGAGATAGTATACTGAAAAGTAAGTATTGGGAAAACAGTTCTTTGTTAGGAGTGTAATCTGCACATACTTTTAGCTTAATCTCAATAACGAACAGCAAAAAAAGATAAATAATCTCACAGATTATAAATATTCATGACAACAAAAAGGTTTATTTCTAAACAAAATTTTTTGAGCGAAATAATAAAACAAAATATAAACATCATAAATTTATCGGCACTCGCTATAAAAAGTATCTTGGCTCAGGTTTTACTAATTATATTTTAATCACCACATTTAAATATTGCCTGACCTTAATTCTTTTATTATATTTTTTCTCATCGTATATTTCTTTGTACTTGCAATAATCTGGACACGGTTCGGTTATGATTCTCCGTAAATATATCCTTTGTTTGTGACCGCTGGCACTGACTCAGAGTTTGTCGTTGATATCGTATAGAGTGGATTTGCCAAATGAAACAGTAAATACCGTGTGACGAGCTCAAACAACGCAGGCCTGGGGAATACCGCGTCACTCTTGATAATAACTACCACATAGGAATAATATGATATTCAATAACATATTACCTGTTCAATGTATCTGTGGGGAATAACGCAAACCAAACAAATATACTTTTCAAGTTTTTTCTCATAAGGATGCTATTATTTTTCCCCGCTCAAGGGAATATTCAAGGAATTATTGAATACGGAACCTTTGCTGGGTATTTTAAGCTTTCGGATTTAGAAATTTTATGAAGTGTATGTTTTTAACCGATTTGATTATGAAGAATGTTTTCTTTTTAATTCGACTGTACCCATGTTCTTTTTACGCAACTCATGAACGAGTTTAGAAGATTTCTTTGTTTAAGGTAGGTCATGTTTCTCAGATCCCATTAAAATTTGACCAAGATTCAATCAGACTTTTAGAGTGATTCTTAATATTGAGTATTTTGTGTTAAGATATGATAATAAATTTGGAGGCGTTTATATTTTGTTTAAATAAAAAAAATGAGTCGGGTTCGGGGAACTTAGCGTGACGATACTTATTAAGTTTCAATTATTTCATAGTGTTAAAGAATGGAAATATTAAAAAAAAATGTAAGAGTCATGTCATCAATATAATTTAATAATACTAAACATATGTAATAAACAAAAACGTAACAAAGATTCAAAATTTGTATTTTAGAATAGCAACATAATCAATCTGCGCAATTTAATTTCCTGATAGTTATTTTCCAATAGTTACAATAACGTTTATTTACAAAGGTTCTAAATACGTATTTAAATATATAAACATGTATTAATGTAGTGATAATATGACGCAAACATACCGGCATGCGAACACCAATCTCTATCAGTGGGCATGTTTGTATCTTCTATCTGTAAACAATTATAGGAACGCAATAGACATGTTTTTATCTTCAATCACTTCTTACCAACCTATAAATATTACGTATGATTACATTTTTAAAACTTTTTGGTTCTATCCAGCTAGTGTTGAAAGTGAAATTTGTGAGTGGTGGCTTGATTAATTCTTATGAAATTTTTATATTTACTAACTTGGAAAGGTGGATCAAAACTATTTTTCATGCCCCAAAGTGATACGTGTGTCGCAAAACAACGTTTGCAGGATCAGTTAGTTTAAAGTAATATTTATAAGTGACGGTTCAGAATAATTTTGCTCGCCTATTTGTTCATTCTTAAGTAAAAAAAAAATAAACTGTGAAGTTTGTGAATATGTATCTAATAAATAATTGTTATTCGACCTCGTTATCGAAAATTATTCAGTGTGTGAGTGAGAGATTGCGCGTCACGTCAATATCGCGTGCGACGTCATTACACAGCAAGGCCGCCATTCGTGGTCTTCCTCATAACACCGGCAATCTAAACAGCAATCAGCAACCTTTTGATACGGAAGTACCGTAAAAGGTAGAAATACATCAATATATCATTATTATCGCAGTAGTTCAGTTGACAGTTAGAGAAAAGCCTGTATTATCTATGCTTACTAAAGCGTCGTTAGCTGGATTTATTACTAGGAACTATAACAAAATTGTTTAAGTCCAATTATTTATAAAAAATGTCATCTGTCACATAATAAAGAGAATAAACTATGTAATAAAAAGAAAGCATTTACTATTCGTATTTTATTGTATTACAGTATTTGTGGCCACTTTGGTGACTTAAAAATTGTAATCGCCCTTTACAAAATCAAAACATTGAGTTCAATAAACAATAATTTCGGAGGTCTTGATATTTATAATAAAAAACTAGTCAGATGACTTACCATATACGAATCCAATGTTAACTGGCTGTTTTTGCTTAAATTTAAATGGCGTTTGGGTCAATTTAATAATTATTGTCGGAAACTTGATTAAATAAGTAATGTTATTGCCAATGTAGATAATTTACTGGAGTGAAAAGGTTTGTTCCGTCTGCAAATGTTACATTTTAACCGATTTAAAAAGGAGCAGGTTCTAAACTTGACAGTATATTTTTATTCGTTTTCACTATGCGATTACTCCGCCAATTGTGAATTTATTCTGATTATTTTTTTAATTTCTTACTTTACTTAGACAAGATGATAACAGATAATTATTAAAAGGATTTTTGCAGATTTTACTGCGTTTCAATGATTACTATATTATCGTATTGAAACATCCTCAAACTCTTGTATACTTTTTCAATGATTTTATATTATATGTTTTTATTTGCAGTAAATAGATATACATACATATTTTCATATATTAATATACATATTATTATACATTTAATTCATAAAAAAGATATATAAACGAAACTATAGAATAATAGTAGACTGCCTTTCGTATGCAAAATAATGGCAATGATAAATATAAAAGAAATTATTACATTGTATCGTGTTCCAACGACATAGTAGAGTCAAATTAACGATTAGCATTATCGGCACATTCTAGTTTCATTGAACCTAAATGAAATAGCACACGTGATCATATATTTTATATGTAATTAGGTGTCACGGAGGGAAAATCAAATTCCACTTTCTGTGCGTAGAGTTAACGGTGCGGTTGGCGGGCCATTCAGCGCATGCGTGATTCTTGCAATGGTTATCTTCGTAGAAATATGTTACACCTATGCGTTAATCCTTGACAGATTTTTGGCAGTTGTTTTTTTTTATATATGCTTCTCGTTTTAAAGCGATGACCTTAAGCCTTGAGTCCTTACGATATGCTATTGCAAATATAGTTACTCATCATAAGATTTCAGATTTATTGTGGTTACTCATTTACCTATAAAAATATTTTAATTGAATAAATATTAATTGTTAAATCTGAACTTATAGAGATAATTTTTGTTCAAATGAATACTATGAATGGATGAATAATAGAGTAAACTCTACTATAAAAATCTAGCGTTTGATTTTTACCCTTGTTTTTCAGTAAGTGCTGATCGTATTTAAACTACCCATATTATGTATTCTTAAATAAGACTGCCATAATCACTTCTGCATTGCGGTATAAAAATACAAGAGATTGTAAATCATTTGAAATATTATTATGGTTGCATATAAACTCTAATATAAAATAACTAAATGATGTTCATTTTCTATTGCTAAAAAATATAAATTGTAATTTCAGTCATAACATGTATATAAGTCTTACAAATTAAGTAAGTACTATTATATCTCCGAAAATTGTTACGTTTGGAAAATATTCATGGTTTTAAGCTATTGTCAAGGCGAAAAGTTTTGAGGACAAATAGAATTGACCTACAAATTAGGTCTCGTGCGCACGAACAAACATAACATCTATTCATTTGATATTAGGTGACAAATAGCTTACATCACAACGCGTGACGTATCTAACGCACATACCAGCAAACAAGTATGAAGTTGTTATGAGTTGCTACACCAAATGAGCTCTATAACGCAACGAAAATAATAGTTTTTGTGCTGTTACTTGATTAGTTCTGCCATTGTAAGTATTGCGTAGTTAAAAAACCTGTTTACTCCTTTCAAGTATCTGATACTGGATCTTGCCGGCCGGCGATAACGCAAGTGCGCGGTATACATAAATGCGTAATAAGTGCATTGTCAGAAATCAGGTGTACGAACTAGTGACGTCATCCGTCCCACGTGCACTTGAGGTCAATAGCTCATTGCACCTCCCCCTTCCCCCTTCACACTTTTTAACGTACAAAATCTTTGTCTACATTCAAAGTTGCTCCAATGTCAACACTAGTGCTAATGACTGAACGTCTTTCAAAGTGTGATTTGATTTTTCAGGCTCGTTCCTTACGCGTCATTTTGTGTTCGTTGATGTCTTTTGCAAGAGTTTTAGGCAAACGAAATTTTGATCTCACAAAAATCTGCTCGTAATTCCTTCAAAATTAAAATCTAAAATGAAAAGCTAAGTGAAAAAAACTTACATCATTTGCAGGTGCATGAACTTTTACACGGAGCTCGTCAGTGGAGTAATCATGTTCAGTAACATCCGCACGGACCTCACGGCCGTTGTAGGTGAGAAAGACCCGTTGTCCAGGCACAAGGCGAACACCGGTCATACCACGGAATCCTGGCCCAATGAGTTCCGCATCACGGTATTCGCGAGACATCTTGCCTCCGTCGAAACGCACCGTATATCGGGTGTTAGGGGTCAAATTTATACAGTTATTGTTTTCAGGGAATGGTGCTGGCGTTTTCACAGCCTGGATCATGCCCGAATAGTAGAGACCGTCGTCACCGAGCGCAGCGACGCGAGTCCCTATGATAGAGCGCTTTGCGAGTCGTTTTCCGGTAGACATAATGTTATTTAAGCCAAATAATCCTTTCAAAAAATGCACTTTATTAGTTTCTCTCAAGTTCGATGGTCCACACACAGTAAAATTCACAAGTTCACTTAAAAACTTCAAATTGCCCGGCGTACGCGCTTAGCGGGATAACCGTCGAAGAATTTCGGTAAATGGTAAAAATTTCGATGCAATTCCACACACGGAACACGTTCCGGCACTCCAGTAGGCCGAGGTTGATCGCGGCTCTCGCGCGGAAACATAATATGAGGGCAAGGTCCTCGAAGATCGGGACAAAGGAAAATCCTTTCGCGGGAGTAAACTTCGCACGCAATCCCAACGGACAACCTCAATAGACGTGGTTCAAACGAGAACTGCCGTGCGTGCGGTGCGACACCGGCCGGCCGGCGAGCGGGAGCGGCGACCGCCCGTCTCGCTTCTTTGTTTTGATACTCAGCTGTTCACGAGAAAGAGAGAGAATATGAGTGAGGAGTGAGTGCGAGCGAGGTGAGCGCACTCGGGTATCTTCGGGGCCGAAGTTCAGGCGGACTCACTATTTTCAGCGGGCGGCAGCCGCCCACGGGCGACATTGAGGCGCGCCGGCTTGATTCGCACGTGGTAGAAGTGCTAACGGGATTGCACAACGCACCTCGAGGCCCGCATCGACATCTCTCCGGTGCTCGCTTACCAGCAAATGCGTGACACAGTTTCTATTCGGATTTGGGGTCGATTCAAATGTCAAGCAGATGCACCCCACTTATGCAACACTATTAACGTGACCTCATTACATGTATGCACAAATTAAATAATTAGAACATAGTACATTATGTATTTAGTGGCCAGTCATTATAACGGTGACATTCTTGGACTCTATATTATTAATTAGTGGGATGATTAACAAAGTACATTTGTAATGAATTTATTTTACAAAAACCGGCTAAGTGCGTGTCCGGCTCGGGCACGAAGAGTTACTTGGCGTATATATAAAAATGAATGTTTGTCTGTATGTTATCGATGAACTCAAAAACTACTGGACCGATTATTATATAGCTAGTTGTGTATAGAAAGCCGAATAAAATCACGTTTGACACGTCTACAAATTCATTTTGGTTATTAATTTTGAAGTATTAACTAGACGTTCTGAGAATGTATCAAGCGACTACTTGTTGCCTTTACCGCAATCTAAATCTTGGTAGCGACATCTATTGGTCGAGTCGGGTCAGGCCACTCGTTGTAAGGGAGCCCCTTGAATTATATACTTTATTCTATATTTTAATATTTGTTATTATAGTGAAAATTTTAAAGTTCTAGGTATCACGGTTCACGAGATATAGCCTGGTCCCAGACAGACATAGGGATATTGGATATTCGGCGGTGGATAACTAGGATTAGAACCTTGGCTGATCGTGGGTGTCCTAGTATATCTACTGGACTCACGTGTCGTGGATATACTATAACACATCTGCCTAACCCTTCGGAAATAATAGGCGTGAAGATACTTTTTTATTTGTGATGACAGTTTGACGTTGTAAAATACGAAACCGGTAGGCATAATCTTTTACTTGCGTTGAAAGAACTTAGTGGTGACTTAAAATAAATTAAGTAAGCGCCAGCAATAATAATAATAATAACAATAACGTTAAATGAAATAATAAAAAGGTATGTACATATTTGAGAAATTATAAAAACTATTATTTGATATTATTACAGTAATAACACCAACATTGTAGGACAGCGCTTATAAAATGTTAACAACGAAGTCCCGACAATGAATAATGTAAATAATATTCGCAAATAGATAAAGTCTAAATATTATCACACCCATATACCCGAAGGGGTAGATACGTATACTATATGCACCCGCGATTAGCTGACAAGTCCGTCACCTATTGGGTACAAAAAAGCCCAAAGAAACGTTGTACTTCGGATAAACTAAAAAAACTCATGCAACAAGTTGCCGGAAAGCGAATCAGGGACCTCGCGCGCCTAATGCCGTTCTCAATAACCTATCAACAACAAGAAATAGGGCTACCTTAGATCAGTAATCAGGTACTGTTATGTTTCAATAAATGCAAATAAATAAAATTGGAGTGTCTGTAATGTTAAAATAACCGTTTTTTACTAAGTGCATATGTTGAAAGGTAAATACCAAAACAGTATTTTTTAGAATTTTTGTAAGCTGTCTGTCTATATGTTTATACCCCTTAATCTCTGAAACGGCTGGACCGATTTTGACGGGACTTTCACTGGCAGACTGCTAATTTAATAAGGAACGGCTTAGGCTACTTTTATTTTAGAATTTTATTTAAACGCAGACGAAGTCGCGGGCATAGCTAGTAATTAATAAAAATATCTTAGCAACAAAACTCTAGTAAGGCTATCTTTAACTATAGATAGGTTATTGAAAACGTCCAACAGTCGGACATGAATTACGCATAATAATAAACTAAAATAGAAAAAAGTAGAGTTATGTTTATGGCAATAGAGCACTGGGGGGTTAGAATGGGCATATCGTCTCGACACGATCGTGTCGTTTTGCAATTTGAAATGTCAAACTCAAAAAACCTAGAACATTTTTTTGAGTTTGTCATTTCATATCGTGCCAACGACACGATCACATCGAAACGATAGAGCTCATTCTAACCCCCCTAGTTTGATAGGCGCTACACGTGACTACTCAGTCTTTCCTAACACTTTACATGGAGGTATGTTATATTACGACATATTATTATAACGAAAGGGCACGTTTCCTAATTAATCACGTTCTTCAATATCAGTCAAATTGGAAGCACGTCCAATGTTTAAATTATTGTTTAACGCCTATCTCTATTCTTGAAAAATTTGTTAACCGATCTCAAAAAGATGAGATTCGCAATTCATCGGGGCTGGGTGTTTATTAAATTTATTCTTGTATCTATTCAAGTAACTATTCATATCGTATCTATTAGTTCGTTGTCTAACACCCATAACACAAGCATTTCATTTGCTTACTTTGGGGTTAGATCAATTTGTGTCATTTGTCCAATCATATTTATTTATTAATCTAATACCTATAGTGTTTTTCAATCTTTTTGATTTTGCGACCCCAACAAGTTGCAAAGTTCTAGCGACCCCCTTGTGTTATGGAAACAAAAAGAAATAATAAAATTTAATATAGAACTTTGACTTGTTCTTCCGTCGGCGACCTCCTGAGAGAGGCTTCGATTCCATAGATTAAAAAACACACGGATCTAAAGCATTAGTTATATTAGTATAGTTTTTGCATGAAAGTTATGCATATAGTTACACACAAATTTCCGTATTTATAATATTAGTAGGATGCCGCTTTTAAAATTTGATTGCAAAGCCACTTTATTTTGACCCTTATTGCCGGTGCATTGACTTTCTGAAAAGTATTTTTACCTGGTACAGGTTTGGGAAGTCCCAGCATCGGATCCCAAACAGCTGATCGTATGGACGCACAAAAACTGTTTCGAACCCTTCAATTATAACCTGTTTTAAGATAGATTTGAGGGAGTACAATGCTCGTATATGGTTGTTTTTGCTTCTATATAAACATATCATAGAGATGTATCTGTTTATGTATTTTAAAAATAGTTTATTTCATTTAAAATATAACAAATAACTACTAGGTAAAATACCTATAATATCGCCTTTTTGTGGAGCGTACCTAGTGTCCAACTTTGACGCACGAGGTTTCGATTTCGATTCCCGGTTAGGGCAACTTTTTCTATAAGTTTTTTTAGATTATCTGAAAAACAACTTTGCTTGGGGTTAGATTTATGCCTGATATAGTGGCGGCTTTGCCACCTGACATATCATGCGAGACCCAATATCGTCGGGTTATCATGGGTGCAGGAGTATGTACAGACAGGCAGACAGACAAATAGACTGATGGACGCCCGCGAGGCTCGGGTTCGATTCCCGACAGGGAGGAGAACATAGAATGTTACATTTACACTTGCTAAAGTTAAGTACTTTATCTTACACCATATACCATAAGTATTTATCGTGTTAAAACATATCCTCTCTTTATTCTAGGCACTTATAAACTTATACGACTATGCGATGGGGTCGTCGCAGCTTTACGAATAAACGTTCGTAAAAAGAATCCGCAATTATATGAGAAATACAAGTATCTACTAAAAGTGTTAATTCTAAATCAAAAATACACTCGCACTACTGCTGAACTTAATTAATACACAGTTTCTAAATTATTATAACGGAACTAATTTTATATTTGTATTCGTTTAGGAGGAAACTACGCGATATATATTCTATACTTTTATCACAAACATGAACTTTTTTTTTTATGGAATAAGGAAACGAACAAACACACGGGTCCCCTGATGGTAAGAGACAGCCGTAGTCTATAGACACCATAGATGTTATAAGTGCGTCGCTGTCCTGTGGCCGGGGTGTTAGACCTGCTGTGCAAGTCTGCCGGCTAACCTCCGGACCGGAACACGACCTTGTCATTATGGCGGTAGGAATAGGTAAGGCAGTGGATACCTACTAGGACGAGTTGCTGCACAGCACTCTACCACCAGTGGTCTTGCTGGTAATGACCTTGATAACCTATGCTCGCCTCTTACGAGCTATCTCTTAGAAAGGCCGATGGTTTATTCTACAGAGGACCCCGACCAACACGGAGGAAATTTATTATTTCTCTTCTCTTCGTCTTAGCCTATTATATCAGATGATATCGGGGTCAACTATCTAATCTAGGGGATTTGACAAGGACACCAGTTTTTTACGCAGAGGGACTTCCATCTGATCTCTGCAAAGATTAACCCAAACCTAGATTAGATCGAATTCAATAAATCCGGGTTTCTAAAATAAAAATAGCCCAAGCCGTTCCTTATTACATAAACTGACTGCCAGTGAAAGTCCTGTCAAAATCGGTCCATCCATTTCGGAGACTAACGGGTACAAACAGACAGAAAGATATACTAAATCGAAAAAATACTATTTTGTCATATGTACTACCTTGTAACATACATAATATGCATTTAGTAAAAAGCTGTTATTTTAATATTATATATAGACCCTTCAATTTTATTTATTTGTATAGATTAAAGCCTGATAATAATACCCTAAACGTCAATGTTGGGTCTAGCATAATAACATAATGGATGTTTTTTAAATTTAATACCTACCCATGACTATTTCGATGAAAACAATGGTACAAAATGTGCCGTATCTACAGACCGCAGATAGCAACGCGGTTGAGACAAACCGACTGTTGATAACTACGTAGATAAGTATCGCATACTTATTCTATAGGGAAACCCAATTAAAGTTAAAAAGAAAGTTTTTTCGACCATTCTATAACATTTCTTTTTTTACTAGTATAAAAATAAAAATCTTATCTTTAAAATCTTGAAAGACCGAAGAAGGCAGCAAGGATGTTTTTATATTTATAAATATTTAGTGATTAGAATATATCTTATAACTCATTGGCATAGATTATATTATAAGTAGTACTTGTGACGCGTCTACACAAATCCTGAATTCTCCATCGGATAGGAACTACTCGGCTTAGAGGATGTTATTAATCTATACTAATATTATAAAGCGGAAGAGTTTGTTTGTTTGTTTGTTTGTTTGTTTGTTTGTTTGTTTGAACGCGCTAATCTCTGGAACTACTGGTTCGAA
>DVZL01000599.1:0-22031 GCA_018236625.1 Lasaia peninsularis
CGTCGGGAATCGAACCCGAGCCTCGCAGTTAGTCGATGCGGTTAGGCGTGTACGCTAGCCACTCGGCCAACGAGGCCTCGATATATGTAATTTTATTGTGAACACTGTTTTACAATTTGTATGTTAAATTAAAATAACTTTAATTTGCGTATGCGCTAAACACCATGGATTCTTAAAAAAATATTATGGAATTTAAATACCTTTATAATGCATACTGTATAACAATCTATAATCATAAATATCATAGATTAATTATTTAATTAGGCATACAATAGATATATTTATTTTCGTACTGCATTATAATTTAAATGTTAAAAACTGGAAATAAAATTTTGACTAATTAAATAATAGACAAATAATTAAACAATAGTATTACAATCTATACGTTAAATATCACAGTTTCTCATTTTAGTTACAAATATCAATAAATTAGTTTAGTACCTATTTACAATTTGTCTGCTCAAAGGCACAGATTTTGAAATTGGTTTGAAACAGAAATACTTTATTACGTTTTAGAATGTATTCGTAAAATTAATGATAAATTAGCTGTCACGACAAACTTTATACCGCCTGACATTAGTATTCGTAGTTTATGATAGTTTGTGTGGGAAAATTAATGTGGTTTTTTCCGTTGTTTTTTATGTTTTCCTTTACATGAGCCTTTGCCACCTCATTGGTTGAGGGGATAGCGTATACGCCTAACACCGCGAGGCAAACAACCGCGAGGCTCACCTTCGATTCCCGACGGGGGCAAGCATTTGTGTGATGAAGATAGACGTCTGTATTTCCGGGTCTGGGTGTTTATTAAATTCATTTTTAGTAGTATTTTTTTCTATGTATTAATATTATTGTCTAACACCCATACAAGCATGTTATTTGCTTTCTTTAATGTTATATAAATTCGTATAAATTTGTTCCGAGATGTTTATTTTATTGTTATCATAAGAACCTTTTTCTGACCATAATTAATCAATAATAATAATGATTAGCGAAGACCAAGGGTAATAGATTAAAAAAATCTATTTAGAGTTTGGAAGACATACCTTCTCTCGATCCCCTAGTCTGACACTGGCCCTAACTCTCCCTGCTGCTACAGCCAACTCTATCCGATCAGCAGAGTTTTCTGACGCAGTGCGCAGCAGCAGACCAGCTTTACTGGTGCGAAACCTCAACAGGAGCTCTTCTGTTTGTGTGACGTGCTCTGGTCCAAGCGCTGCAGTCAAATGCTGGGTACCGTTGAGATATATTGTTGGTGATTCTGGAAACGAATTCAAATATTTTTATTCATTAAATGTGGTACATTCGTAAGTAAGATACACTTTTTTCACATCTCGCCGTTATTCTGGCATATGAATATTAGATTCTTAATGATTCTAACAACAACAATAATACATATTAATCTATTTCAATATTCATAATATAAACATTTAAATTTTATAAATATAGAAAATTAATAACAATTATTAAATTATTAAAATTAATGGTGTCGCAATAAATTGAATGTCAACACAAAAATATTAATATTTAAAAGTCAATGCCACTTTTCGTTGTAATTCTATAAATCAAAAACGGGCTGATCTATCCAAACCAAATGTTCAGGCCTTATGTGGAATATTTAGTAGATGGTTTATGTGAAGTTTGCACAAAATCGGTATATCGGTTCTTCATTTATCACAAATTTTGTAAAAAATGAATTCGATAAATGGCGGATAATTTTGAAAATGGAGATTTTCCTGTCAAATTGAAACATTTTTCAGTGTTTATAGTAAAATCATGTTGCTATTTCATTGATGTGGTCATTTCATTTTTGATGTGCTTCGATTAAAGTAAATTGTCAGCGATATTTTTTTTAACATTTTAATTAATACGCAAGCAAGTGCCGGGCCGCTAGTAGATTATAATAATGAACAACAACAAAAAAGTATAATCCCAGAATAGAAGATACATTTATTAATTTAGTTTTTTTTTTTAATTTGTCCAACAACTAATATTCTCTGTTCTTTACTTCCTTTGACTTAGCAATGACTTTCTGTAGATTGATAACATTATTCACTCTGATAAACGAAACTCTCATCGTCTTAGCCTTATCTTGCAGTATATTGGATGACTACACTCTGAAAATGTACGTATGTTCGAAAAAATCATTGGTACATGGCAGTGTTAGAATCTGGACTATCGGAGTGGAAATCCGAAGTGCGTACCATTAGATCACCAACGCTCTCAAATCAATAACGCATTATTACCACCTCCAGTCTCGTCTTAGTCATAGGCAGGTGACCCTTCCCATGTCGGTTCGAGTCTTCTGTGTAAAACAGACCATCTGCCTTCCTACTAGGCTGCTCGTAAGAGGCGAGCAAATGTTAACAAGATCATTGCCAACATGACTACTGGCTACTGACCATAATGACATAGTCGTGTTTCGGTCCGAACGGTAGAGTAGCCGGTAGACTTGCACTTCCGGCCTAACACCTCGGCCACAGGACAGCGACGCACTTACAACATCTATGGCGTATATAGGCCACGGTTGGTAAGACCATCAAAAACCATTCTACAAAAAATGCAATCTAATCCCATAAAAATTTCTAATTTGTGCAACAAACAATTTAACAACAAAAATACAAAGGCTGTTGTCGATAGAAAAACTATTATATTATATAGATATATTTTTGTTGATTATAAGTCTTAAGGCTAAGGTTATGACTTTTTTAAATACATATATTTTAAGTAATACCTAAGGGTGGAAGAACCATTCCATAAAAAAACATCATGAAAATCCGTCCGCTTAGTAGTGTTAAGGTCAGATAAATAGGTAAAAATATAAGAGGGGCACCTCTGCCGCACGTGGGGCCGCCGTAGTTGGTGGCAGAGCAGTCGCACAGTGGCCGGTTCCAGCCCTCCGTGCACACGCCCCCCCGTTGGCACGGCGAGCTCACGCACTGCTTCATCAGCACGTGGCACGCCGGACGGACGGACGCTGGGGGGATTGGAGGCCAATGTTAAAGGTCGGAGTCGGACTTACATACGAACATTTCCATTATTTAATGTCTTTAATAACGTCAAAAATGACGTTTCCTTACAGAACTTTATTTTAATGTTTCATTAGATTGATTTTATAAGTATATATTGAAAGACGATTCCTTGGCTTTATCAAAATCTAAATAGCTACATCTATTGTCAAGTCGTTCATTGTTCACTTAAATATTTATTTAATATATATTTTAGTATTGTTTGTAATTATGATTTTTATCTAATCATCTGTGAAAATTTCAACTGTCCAGCTATCATGGTTTACGAGATACGGCCTGGTGACAAACAGACAAATATGCAGATGGACAGTGGAGTCCTAGTAATATGATCCTACATTTACCATTTGTATATGGAATCCTAAAAACGGCCAAGTAGAACAAGACATATTCAGTTATTTTTTTGTCTTTTTTAAAAATATTTATTTTCGCATAGGCAAGTGGTCGAAAAAATTAAAAGCTTCGCAAACCTGAATCCTGTTGTCTCGCATAGGCTGTAAGATCCTGGGGTTTGCCATTTAGCACCAAGTCTCGGATGCAGCCAACAAACCCCTGCCTCAATGCAGCCGTCCACAGAGCAGCCGGGGTCCGAGACGCAGAGTATTCTGAGCCCAAACCACCAACGTATAGTGGACCATCCAGTTCTAATTGATTGGATTCTCCTGAAAAAAGCAGTTAAATGAGTTAATTTTGCTTTTGAATTTAAATATTTTTTCCTCGTATTCGATATATTAATATTTACAAAAATATCAACCCGTGACATCCAAAAAAAGTTTAATTTGTAAATGTATTTGTATTTTCACTTTAATTTTTAAGTTTTTTTATCCACAAAGTAACTTAACCAAGGACCTTGAATCTCCAAGCCTCAACTTAAAACAAGATAATTTGACTCCAGTAATTATCTTCTAACCCATTAACTGAGCACTAATTCCCCAGTTACTCTGCAGTTCCTTGCTAATTTTCTTATGATTGTTTCAATTGACATCAACCCTATCCACAGTCAGTCTCTCGTATCTTTTTGTCATTTTCATAACACGTCAATACCACTGTCTACTTGCAAAATGCTTTCAGTAATGTAATGATGAGCTTCCAGAAGTAGGCAAGACTACTACAAGGTAATGATGATAAGAGACCTGCCCCCTTAAAACGTGCACTATCGTCACGACGCGATCGCATCGTTTTGCGCGATTGGAAATGTCAAACTCAAAAAACCTAGTACAAATTTTTGACTGACATTTCTAATCGCGAAAAACGACTCGATCGCGTCGAGACGATAGTGTACGTTCTAGCCCCCCTGATTGAAACGTAATGAAAAAATATCCTTACCAGGAGTTTTAAACTCAGCATTAGCCCCATCAACAGTAACTCTCCCATCTCTTCCTGTCCTCCTTAACAGGAACTCGTGCCAGTGTGAATCGTCTACTCGTCTGCGGGACGCTCTCACTCGGACTCCACCAGATCCAAGATCCACGTGGACGTAAATGTAACCGTTCAAAATTTCCACAGCAAATAAATCCGCCTGAAAACACGAAAGTCCATTAAATAGTAATACAACCCAACTCTCTGATTTAATTATATATTTTTTATGTTAATAGGTTATATTTTTTTTGTTATCAAAATGGAACGAAACTTAATTTTATCACAGTGCGTTGACAAACAACATTAAAGAACACCGATGTTATGTCGGCAGCTTAGAAATAAGAAATCTCTAAGAGTCGTGACAGATCATCTACATTCATTAAAACTAATGTTCAAGTTAATGTAGGATAGAGCTTAATTATTTTGAAGCAATCATATCTTATTCATATTTTTACCAACAATTTGAGCAATTCAGTTATAACGTAGATAATTTACAAAATTTCAGGCTATATTAACTTAATTTAACCTGTACATGCAATATAACCAAGGTAAAAAGATAAAATATAGGCTATTACTTACCAATTTACAACGAAAATATTATAACATTACATAAATAAAATAAATAATTCAGACGCGGAAAAACTTCTATAACCATCAATCGGGAATCGATACGCAATCGTTTCTTGTAAGAAGTATTTAAAATTGACAACAAAACCCTGTACATGCAATAAAATTTTGTAAAGTTAGAAACCAAACAGTCTGTTATCTTTTATGTAGTTCTGATGGTGAACAATCACAGAACTTTCTTGATGGTAAGAGACAATTCTGACCTAAATATACAAAATCTGTCGTGGGATCTGTACTGTGAGCTGTATCCAAGCAAGTTGCTGTACAGCGCTTTAAAACTTTAATTATTATAAATGTAGTTTTACCAAGTGCCAAGAATTATTATACAATATAGAAGCGCAATTTCATTCGTGCATTATCTGATTCTTTAATACGAATTAATATTTATTAATTTGCAAAAATGATTGTCACCGCTCAGCATTTGGAAGTTATTTAATAACCTTGCTTTTTCAATTTTCTCTTTCATTTGCAAACCCTTTGTTACACCTTCGCTAATTTGATATTTTCAACCAGATTACACCTTTTAACAACTTCAGTTAGTTTAAATACAGCTAGAATCGATGATTACTTTGTTAGAGAGTTCCGGTGCCTATCTCCCGACATTATCGTTAGATCAGTTCAACAGTATGCTTCTCATTATTATTCACAAATTTATCATTATATATTTATTATCATGTTATAATAATAATAAGCAAAACAAATTCCGATGCTAGAAACTTTTTCCCTTTTTAGTGTTCCATAGCCGAATGGCAAAAATTGTCATGTCTATATGTCGGCATCGATTTCACAGCCATTTTAATCTAAGACTTTTAGTACCAAAGAGTTAATATTTGGTAGGTATATGAAATAAAGAATAACATAACAATACTTATTTGTTCTACTTTTCAGTTTAAATAAATTTGTGATCGGAAGTATGATTCTAATAAAATAACACGTTTAATGCAAATGGTAGATTTAATTTTAAAATATGTAAATATACGTATTTTTTTCAAATAATTGGTGAAAACCCAATAACCTGGTAAGGTAAACGATACTTTTATCAAGTCGAATGAAACATAAATTTTAAAACATATTTTGTAAAACAACATTGAATGAAAAAAATCAAATTAAACACACAAATAAATTTTACATATTTATTGGTAATTATTACAACATAATATATAACATGCAAATACTTAATCATTGTTTAGGTATTTTTATGTGGTATAATTTGCATGGTGTAATATAATTAATAACTACTAACAAGCAAAAAATAATAACATATAAAAAATAAATAATGTCTTATTTTATTCAATAAATAAGTTATTATATTTAAAAAACAAATCAAAGATAAATTTATGACAAATTAAAAAGTTAAAACGATTAAAGAAGAATTTGATGAAATAAAAAATATGACTAAAATAGTAGATAAAATACTCAAAGAAGATAAGAAGTTGAAAACAACTACTTTAAGTAATAAAATAAATGTATACGTAATGGTTGTAATGGATCGAGTATAAGAGTGCGAATTTGTGTAGGTATTAATAAAGCTTTTAACAAAGCTTGTTAATATATTTGTGTACTTGCAGTTAATAGTATAAGCTTAAGTCTAGGTGCTTAGGATAGTTTGGACACTTGTGCTTTATAACTACGTGCACATTCATACAAAAACACAAAACACCTTGATACTTTGAAGTGGGTGAAACTTTATAAGGTACCATACACAAATCCCCTACAACGGTGACGAAATTGATGGTAACGCGTCTTTTACCTACCATGCAGTGGTTCTCAGTGGACAGATCTTAGATGGCAATTCAAACAAATAGAAGTTTACGTTGGAGATACTACTTGAGAAGAGGAAAGTATCTAACTAAAGCTGTTATCCACTGGGTCCAATCATAATCATGAGATTGCAATTTTAAATACAAACTTAGACTAATATGAATAAAACTTTGTGCGTTCTCACTTGCGATTATCGCATTTTATTTTTGATATTCAAGTCTTTTATTTTAGATATACAAAAGGAGAAAATTATGCTTATCTACATAAGTAAGATTTATGGAACGAATATCGCATGTGTGTGAACTTTAAAATTTAATTGATTATACATTTTATTCATACTTTCAATATTATTAAACAAATTTTAATAATAAGTTATTTCATGAATATATAAAAATATAATATTGATTTTATGAAACACACACACACATTATTATTGTGTTAAAATATGATTAGACAATAAATAAAAAAACAGCAATCTCATAATTCAATGGCATGATATATGAAATTATCGTTTTACCACGAGAATAGTCGAAATGTTTGACTGTAAACCTGTTAGGCATACTTTAAACGACAAGTTCTGCTGTCAGTTTTACCTCCGTCAGGGCTACAACTGACGAATCACTGTCTAATGTTACTCTAACATAAGTCATATTTACCATCTCATGTAAATTATTTCATCAGTCACGATCATGCAAATATACTTAATTCAAATAATTTGTATAATATAGCTTTATAAGAACAGGGATAAAATATAATGTAGATAGAAAATAGAATGTAGATACTAACTTCATTGTTAAACAAACATTTTCTGAGACATCAATTATCAAAAAAATCGTTATTACGTTGAAAGTTAAATGTTTAAATGAAACGTAATTTAAGAATTAGAAACGGAAACGATAACTGAACGAAATATATTGTAGGCTCACCCGATCCAAAGTTTTTGTTTCACTTATGTCTAAAAGTGAATCAATGTTGAAATGTGAAAGAATTTTAAGTGAATCCAACATCGCACTTTATGTAATAAACATTGATTTTAAAACAATACAGTTTTGGATTTAATATTAAATTATCATGACATTTACAATCATTATCGCACTCTAATACTTTGACGGATTCATTAAGAACATCCAAAGCGGCTGGCACTAGTTGTGCTAGTTCCACAAAAATCCTTGAAAATAATCATTTTTGAGAGTCTCAACTTTTGTCGCTGTTCTTAAAATGTTGGAGATTATTTTATATTCATTCAGATCACTGTTCCTGACTGATGCTATTGATTGATACTTGCACGATCGTGTAATGGACGCATGATGATGATTGTGGCGTAATTGTATGATGGACCAACCCCAAAAGCTTCACCCCTTACCGTGCAACCTACCCTTGGTGGCTTCGCGCCCATGTTGAAGAGTATTAGGCCGTTCGGTTCATTTGTTCGAAACTTGAATGATATTGTCCCTGTTTTCACGGCCTCCCATTTTGGTAGTATCTGTAATATTTAAAAATGTAACATTAAAACCTCATTTATTATCGATCAAGCGGATTATCCGATGTTAAGTGGAAGACCATCCACAGATATTTGTTCATAGATATCGCAATGTGTAAATTGCTAATACATTATCGGTTCTGAAGTGTTTGTTTATCTGCCTACATATCATTCAGTCCAAGGTCTGTTAAAAACAAGCTGGAAAAGTTGTTTTTCTAATGGTATAGACGAGGATAGTAAACGAAAAATGAAATAGCAATTATATTTTTATAGAAATAGACCTTCATCCTTTTCAATAAAATTATCATTAACCCTTGCTTACATTATTTTAATACTGATCTTAGTGGCCGAGCTGGGGTTATTATACTAATACTGTGATGAAAAAGTGTTCAGCGCCATCTATCTTCAGATTTAAATTTAGTACATTTCTTCATTTAAAAACGGTTATTATGGGGATGACACTGGGGACCGATTTCAATTTTGATTTTAAAGGCTTAAATAAATACAAAAATTTGTCAAAACTGTTACAGCCGTTTCGAACATATACGAGCAATTATTGTATTCTCTTTGGATTTAATTTAGATGTGCATGTTACTCTGTTTTTAATTTATAATAGTTATTTGACTTTCACGTTAATGACTTGGAAAGTAATTAACAAATAATTACACCAGTACTTAATGCATATTCTACCCAGAACTATTTCCATATAAAAATTTACATAAAAAACTCATTATACAAAATGCACTCACGAAAGGGGTTTAAATATATATAATTATTCATAAAAAACGGGAAAATTATTAAATTGGGTAAGACTTCAGAAATAAATATACTAATAAATAATATTATATATATTAAGATAAAAACTTTTTGAGGAAAACATTTTAGGCCGTCGCCGGTGTCAACATGGATCTACTATTGGAAAATTCTCCAGTCGATATTTATTAAGGTCTCGTGTATAATTATGTTTTCACCTTAGAAACGAGACCAAATAAAACTAGATTAAAGTTAAAACTGTATTTCTTTAGCAAGCGCAAGTTCGTAAACTCGTAAAGCAGCAGATTTAGACTCTTTTTATTATAGATGTCTAAAATATAATATCGTCACGCCCATATCCCCGAAAGGTAGGCTGACATACATATGCACCAACAATTAGACGACGATAAAATCTATATGCTATCTTTAAGTCGATTTCAATCATTTATTTAATTGGGAATTGTTTCAGTGGTTATAGCTTCGAATTTTTATTCCGATCCAAGTTCGAACACCGATATAATTTTTAGCCGAATTGCTTTTTCTGAGTGGTCTTACGGTGAGCGAAATCATCGTGAGCAAATTCAGATTCATGTTTTTCAATTCGACCTAATCTATTATTGGGCCTGGTTTCCCTTTTGAGTAGTATAAATCAGATGGCTATCAGTCTATGTAAATCTAGCATCCTTGATAAATCCCCTAGATTAGGTAGCGGATCCAGATATCATATGATATAGAAACAGAATAAGAATTGGACAAAGAAAAATATTTATTAATTTTCTATACGTTTTTGTTAAGCACAGCTGCAAGATTAACAAACATATAATTTAATTATTATACATTAATATTTTTCAATTTTTCAGATACTTACTACTTATTTATATGTATATAAACACACCAAAACTATCTCCAATGTCTACATACATACATACATACATACATACATACAGGCAAAGAGTATCGAGTGTCAAGTGTGACGATCCCAGCATACAAGATACTGCATAAGAGAATAATGAACGTGGAGCAAGCTGGGCAAGCTTCCTCTACGTTCATTATTCTCTTGATAGAAACACGCCGGT
Source organism: Lasaia peninsularis (assembly GCA_018236625.1). NCBI lineage: Eukaryota > Metazoa > Arthropoda > Insecta > Lepidoptera > Riodinidae > Lasaia > Lasaia peninsularis. The sequence continues at coordinate 10,080 of DVZL01000599.1, forward strand.
TTCAGATACTCCTGATACCACCCTCGGATAATAGAGAGCTATTTGGTCGTGTAATGTTAACGTAGGTCTCAAGTACCTACAGCCAGTATATGGCTGTAGTTATTTGGGACCTACGTTGACAATAATTAACGAATGCGAAAGTAGTTCGCATTGTATATGTTCTGTCAATCTTTCATCTTTCATTCTTTCCACATGACTGAATCATCGGAACATGCCCTTAGGTATTTTTACACCAACATTTTCTTTCAATTCCACTCTTTCTCTGATCTCACTATTATGAATGTGGTCCGCGAGCGTCACTCTATAAACATTTCGGAGCGCACGCATTTTGACTGCATTTATCTCAATTTCATGCTTTTTCGATATACCCAACTCACACTTCCATAAAGTAACGTTGGGATAAAGCAATGCCTAAAATTCCCATTACCAAGTTCACCGGCTAAATGTTTGTCATTTACCGTAAAATATTTATAAAATTTATAAATGCCAGGGCCTTTCTATATTAAAATGATTAGTTCAATTAGGAATGGCCCTCGACATGACCTCGACATAATGACTAGTCCTACGCTAGAAGCCTGTAGTTTCTAGATCGGTATTACGATAACTATTGATTTGTTTAACTTTGTTCAATATTGTATGATATCACTACAACGTCTGACAAATAAATTTGTTCTAATATATCCAACGCTAGATCGGAGTTATAATTCGGTTTCGAAATAACAAAACCGATTACGATAAAACACCAGCAATATTAGCTGTTTGGATAACCAAAACATTATTCATAAAATTTTAAATTCGTTAAAGAAATTGCTTTTAGTTTAGTTGATTGTTAATTAATTGTAAATTGCTTTATATATAATAGTATAATTAGCTGTAATAATAAAAAATAAACCCGCCGTGTTGGTTGTCTTTGGCAAGTGGCAACATCATTGAATACAGTGAAGGTTTCAGAAAAAAATACTAACAGGCCGATGCAAAAATCGTAAACATGAAAGGCAAAAGTGATTGGGTGATCACGATCATGAACTTTTATCCCATATACAAGTATAAACTAAATAAGGTAATGGAACTAATCTTGAACACAGACCCAATCATGGAATCTCATAAAATATATATTTTTTAAGAAATAAATCTTTATTCAAAATGTTTTTTCAACTATCATTGTCACATAAAATCCGTTGATCGGTCATTTTCTGTTTAGTCAGACAAGAATACAGAACGATGTACCCCGAATTTTATATTATCGGTTTTCCTTAATTTCATCTTTAATCACATAAGTGCAAAATTATCTATTATTATGATATTAAAATGGAAATAATAAATTTATGAAAATTTCAAACAATATATTATAAATAATTAAAAAAGACTTTGTTTTTATAAACAAATTATTATTAGCTGGTAATGGCGGAACGAAGTTTGTCGGGTCAGCTAGTATTGAACATGAATATGAAACTACATAATATAATCAAAAGACACGAAGTTCCAGTAGACATAATACAACATAATGGTTGATAGTTCTAACACAAAGCTATTACCGAGCGTTATCGAAATGTCGAATCTGTCACTTGTATTACCGTCGAGGACCATAATATACAAAGTGGTCATTACAGTTTCATCGGAACTCAAAACTTGTAAAGTTCATACGTCAAGGTCTCTAAAATTGCAAAGCTATATTTGAGACTAGCTGTGCCCGCGATTTCGTCTGTATTTTTTTTGTTTATTTTATTTAAAAGTAGCCTAAGCTACTCCTTATTACATCAGCTGTCTGCCAGTGAAAGGACCGTCAAAATCGGTCTATCGGTGTCAGAGATTAGCGGCTACAAATAAACAGACTGACAGACCTTGTAAACACACATATGCATTTACGAAAAAGCGAATTTTAATATTACATACAAGTACTCCAATTTTATTTATACATAGATAAACATTACGTTCATGAAGCTAAAGGTATCTGGAGATCGCACTCTTGACAAAAATCTGTCCGGAATTTGAAGTATTGATAATTCTAAAATGTAAGAGTGAGATAGCCGGCAATATTAGAATGAGATAGATATTTAATAATGCGAATAGGTCGTTGTTAAAGCTGTCATGTCCAAATAGCACTTTTAGCATCACGAATTGTAGTTGGTGTGAAAGATATTTGGTAGTAAGTGTAGTTACACTCATTTATTAATAGGTAGTTACCTATTAATAGTTGAAATTGAAAATATCGGTTATCTATATCAATGGTATAAAGGTGCTATTTGTAGATGCACTCCTAACAACGACCTGTCCATATATATTTCACTCTCACAGAGCCAGTCCGTATTTGGGACATTTTGTTAAGCACACTTAGACAAAATATGCCTATTCACTCTTTCTTTAAAGACAACTTTGGTTGTTGGAGAAATAAAAGAAAAACTCTTTTATCTGTGTGTAGGGAATCAAGCCAGACAGTATTCTTCGAGTTAGGGCCGAGAAATGGATGTATAGAAAATAAACAAGGGAAATAGAAAAACACCAAATGAAAGAATGATATTTAATGAGAATTATAAAAGGTTAACCATAATGATAAATTTTGTAATACAGTTTCAAGTACAAAAGAAACACATTTTTCATTGAATTCAAACACAAACAAATGAAACAAAACGGCTGATGGAACCCCGGCCGACAAAACATATGATTTGAGGTCTTAGTTATTTCACTGTCCTAGAAAATCCTATCAAATATAATCCTAGCAAAGGTGCTAACTGAGATTTCCTAATAACATTTTAAATCTAGTGAGTTAAATGTCTATGATTACTTTTTTTTATGATATTGGATGGCAAACAAGCAGACGGATTTCCTGATTGTAAGAAATGTACGTCGCCTATGGACACCAAAGGTGGAAATGGTGCTTTGCCAACCTGAGGCTGGGGTGGCAAGCCTCTTGCGTGAGTAAGTTTACCTTACCCTCCCTACCCTACCTTACCCTACCCTCTTTACCCTACCCTCAAAACCAGAACACGACAATGGCGGGCACTGATGCTATTGTGGCAGGAATAGGTAAGGCGGTGGTACCAATCAGGGCGAGTCGTTGCAAGACTCTACCAACTAGTACTAAACTTACGACTTGAAAAAATTTACGTAATAGTCGTTAGTATGAAACATAGTATAAAACAAGGTCGCTTTCTCTATCCCTATGTGTGCTTAATTCTTTAAAACTACGCAAAGGATTTTGATGCGGTTTTTTTAGATATAGTGATTCAAGAGAAAGACTTTTAAGTATATAACATATATAGTACTCATGCAAAGCTGCAGCGGGTCACAAGTGTTTTATAAAACAAAAAATAAATTATATCGGACTGATCGTTGATTGATTTATGAAAATAATATAGGTTCTTTTAAGAGAAATTTCGATATATACTCTGTAAATACAAGGAACAAAACCAATCTTGCCGTGAATATGACTTTTCTCCATAGAATACCCCGACTACAGGGCAGCGGCCCACATACTACATCTATGTTTCTATAGGCCACGGTTGTCTCTTACCATCAGGAGACCCGTGTGCCTGTTCGCTGTCTTAACCCATAAAAAAAATTCCTTCATGGGGACAATGGTTCCGATGATAAATTTTAGAATTATATAAACGCTTGTAAGGTCTATGTGAAATAAAATATTTTCTATTCTAACCTATTCTATTCTTTAACCCCTCTCCTACGGAAACCTTTTAAGTACACGAGACAGGCATGCAGCATCTGCTTGCCAAATTTTGTCACGATTGATACAATAGTTTCGGCGTGAATCGCGGTCGGATTACAAAAAGACAAACAGAACTTCTAAAAATGTCTCCCGCATTCGTTTTATTCGCCTCGTCCTATTTATTTAAATATCTTCAATGTACTGAATTCTCCCTTAAGCATTTTTATTATATTGGTCTGTTGTAAGTACTCTTTATTTGTCGATTTTGATAATTACTATCATTACCCACGATTTGCCGACGATATTAAGCACTATTGGACCTAATATCGTCGGTCGTAAGTCTATCATTATATATTCAGGCATAAATCTCAAACGCTATGTTTTTAAAATCAACGGAAAAAAATCATACGAACACGTTGCCCTGTCGGAGTTTTAAAGTGTATTCGTTTATTTTAAAATGTAAAAATTTAATGCTATAGAATCTTTTCAAATATCTTATTCTGAATTTAAGAAATCAAGAAACGTAACGTGTACATTGTACGTCGTTACCGAATATCAACAACCAATATCAAGAAGGGAGCAGGTGTATCAAATATTCTAAACAATTTTGAATCTTATGTCGTCGGGATAACGTGAGGTCACGATAAGTGGAGGTCGTTCGATATTGATCCAAATTAGCTCAAATTGTTGACTACACGTGCCCAAGATGCTTTTGAAATATTTATACCAACATCACAAACAATTGTTCACGTACATATCAAACAATGTCACTTAAGAGTTAGATGAACTCGTGTTCAATATTACAAAGTAATTCTGAACATACATCGTGACAAGATTTTTATATATTGACATTTGAAAGGTAAAATTGAATCAGCGACAAGACTTCAAGTTCATTATCGTTTCGCTTAGGTGAATGATTTTTTTAGAGTTCCGTACACAAAGGGTAAAAAAACGGAACTCTATTACTAATACTCTCCCATTTCCGTCCGTTCATCTGTCTGTCTGTTTAACTGTCTCTCTGTCTGTCTGTTACCAAGTTGCATCTATAGCCGTTATAGCTAAACAGTTGACATTTTACAGATGATCTATTTCTGTTGCAGGTATAACGCAAATACTAAAAACAGGATGCTCCCATACAACAATCACGATTATTTGCCGTTTTCATAGATAATGACACTTGATATATTTTTTGTTTAATATAAAAAAAGTGCTGAACCCACTGCTATTAAATATGGGGCCACAGTTCAAGTAGAATATATCGTACAAAACAAGATCAAAATCCATTGGAAATTAACAGAGTAATTGCGTAAGATATAAATAAGTTAAAACATAATGCTCTCATTTTTCGAACCGGATAATGAAAAACCAACTACACAGAAAAATTGTGTTTTGAATGGTATACGTAGATCATTTTCTATTTTTTTGAAACTTTTAAAGTGCCTATGCTGGTATACCCGTAATACGTACGTAAGCAAAATTAAGAATATTTTAAAATACCCACGTCGGTTTCAAAATGAATGAAAAATTATAAAATAATGAATATAGGCTTAGTTTATTTAGTCAGTTTTGCATCACTTGTAGTGCTTTTATTTAAAAAGCTCTTTGTTTTGATTTTAATTATCATGTCGTCTAGGTAATTAACTTTAATATAAATAAGCTCGCTCTAAGTGCTTCTATTTATTTCGAAAGTACAAAGGCTGCACGGATGGGTGTTTGTTATGCAACCACGCTAAAACTACTGATTATATTTTTGTGAAACTTGGCAATGTTGTAGCTTTTTGTAGCATAGCAGAATAAAACGTAAGCTATAGAAATATTATACTTTATAAGTGATTTTGTCTGTGACACATAGTTTGTAACGCGATGTTGCCACGAAATTGAAGACGACGCGGACCAAGTCGTAGGCGACGAATAGGTTTTCATAAAAAAAATAATCTACTACTTTGTAAAAAATATAAAGTTTTAATCGATACTTTTTTTCATATATATTTTTTTGAAATTATACACGAACCGGTTTAAATTTCTTTTCTATAAAGTTGATAATACACGAACCGTTTTCAATTTCTTTGAGATTAATTCGTAAAATACACAAACCATTATAAATTTCTTTTAGATAAACTCGTAAAATACACGAACCGTTTTATATTTCTTTGAGATCATTTCGCAAAATACATGAACCGTCTTAAATTTCTTTTAGATAAACTCGGAAAATACATGAACCGTTTTAAATTTATTTGAGATAAATTTGGAAAATTCGATTTGTCTGAAATTGATTCACGTCACAAAGCATTTAAGGATCTGAACTTTGAAAATGCACTGCACTTATTTGAGCATTGCCCTCTCACAGACCATTTGTTAAATCGAAGCTTTAAACTACGTAGAGGAAAACGATCAAGTATTTCCGGGCCATGCTTACAGTAAACTCCTTACAAAGATAAATGCTTCCTTAATATTTCCTTAGCCATGTACCATGTAATATTATATCGTATTTATTTAATTAAGGTAAATGGAATACTTCTTCTAACACCTTGCAGAGGAAGTCGAAATATACTGGTATATCTTTTGGACAAAGTGTTACCCGTTCAGAAGACTCGTCACTGTCGTTCTCCATTTTGAAAGATAGTGTAGCTAGTAAACTCACTATGGCAAGATACTTAACAAGCCAGCCTCAAGTAGTAGACACTGAACATTTACTATCTGTCAGTCTAGCTATTTGCAGTATCAAAAAAGTAACAAATTTATATCTACAAGGATAAAATAATCTAAATTTGAAATCTTTACTATTACAAATTCGTCTGCTTATTTAGTTTAGTACCATAAAATGATAAAAATTCAAAGTTCACAGAAAAGTTCATATTAAACTGAAATCAAATAACCGCAACCATTCCCAATCTAATCAGTTGGAGACCACTCGGGTCAGTGCGCCAAATCCGAGCACATTCAGAGGACACTCAACCGTAGAAACAACTAGCATGAACTATTATCGAATATTTAAAAAATAAAACGAGGGTAAATGTATCGAAACTTTTAACCTGGTCGTCAAAAAAAACTAAATAGCATTCAGCACTTTTTTAAAGTTAAGTAAATTTAAAAGTTAAATATGACTATGGAAAAAATGTATTAACTCTATTAATCTAATCAGTAAGAAACATTCGAGCATAACCAAGCAAGTTTAGAGAACTCTCAACTATAAATCTCTATGAAGATTAGCTATCGACTACACGAAAATATAGTTGAATCAAAGCTTTTCACGTAATGAAACTATTTTTTTAAAGTCAATACGGACAAAAAAATTATTCGCTGCAGCTTTTCAGATACTGAAACTATTTTCTTAAGTCGAAACTGACATAAATATAATGGTTTAAAAGTTGAATCAATAATGTTTGCCCTCGATCTAATTGTATCTTATTTTGCACCATAAAATTGGGTTATAGTAAAAACAATTAACCTTAATAGAAAATTATACATTTACTACTACGAAAGTAGGATAAAAAAATATACTTATATCGCGACTCCTAAATATTTTCGTCAAGAGGCTGGTTTCGGTACGGCTTACATATTTTTTACCCAGGACCTCTATCATGAGTATATATATATCGAAAACTAAAAGATCTTGATGGAATCCAACTAGGATCGAGTTAAACATAAAAAAATTATTATAGTTTCAGCAGTTCAGAATTTCCTTACTTATCCCTATCGCCATAACGTTGCCCACAACTGTCGTATTTCATTTCTGAGGTTAGTCTGTGAATTTGTTCTAACGAGAGGCACAAATTGGCAACACATCAATACTACATTTTGATGTCGATAGACCAAGTGTATTATTAAAATTAGAAATAAATTAGTTCTAACTCCACCATTTACCAAAAGTTTTTCTGACTTAAGTAGATTTTCTGAATGCTCTTACTGTAAGGGAAACATCGTGAAGACACCCGGGATTTGTGCTCGACAGGATGATAGACTTACCACCTGTCACTTCATGGGACCTAATATCGTCGGCTAATCGTGCATAATATGTGCCCCTGTCAACCCTTTTGGGCATATAGACGTGACGATGATTTTTTATTTTTTTAACTTTACTTCATGGAGAGATTATCTAAATATTTAGATCCAATTTTGGGATAAGGCAGCAAACCCTCGTGACGGTAAGAGTCAACCGTAGGCTATAGATACCATAGACATTGTAAGTACATAGGTACCTTGTGGGCGAGCTTTCAGGCCTGGTGTGTTTCCCGGCTACCCAAAGGTTCGCACTGATACATGACAACGCCATTATGCCGGCGGTAAAAGGTGAATTCCTATTCGGGTGATTTGCTGCACAGCACACTACCAACAGTAGTCAATTGGTCATGTTGGTTAGTTAACCTATGATCACATCTTGCGAACTGCCTGGTAGGTAGGTAGATGGTTTATTCTACAAAAGGACTCGATCAATATTGGGGCCTTCATAATCGTCTATCAATATGTATAAGATTTCTTATCTAACCGCTATCTTGGTTCAGTCTATAACGTCTCTAGATTTAATAAAAACTCTGAGTTTTTATTATGAGAATTATTATGCTAAAATGTATTGATAATGATCGGATGTTATTAAAACTGGAGATAAAATAAGAAGGTGTATAATTTAACCTAAGTCTTTATATGTTTTAGAGAGCTTATTCTATTAAATAAAGATTCGAGTAAATTACTAGTCTCGATAGTGTTCTTGCTAGGCATTCGTTAAAGAGTTGCAGGCGATTTTTTCGCCCAGACTCTTGTTTTTAATTGGTGCTTATATTGTCGGGAATATAGCAAAGTAATATGGTAAAGTTATGTTTTAATTAAATATTAAATGCTTTTTATGCGAAAACGTTTACTAAAAATGTGTTTGTTTTTAGGGTTCCGCACAAAAAGGGTAAAAAACAGATTTTATAAATTACTAAGATTCCGCTGTACATCTGTCTGTTTGTATGAAATAGATAGTTGAGATTTTCACAGGTTACGTATTTCTGTTGCCACTATAGTAACACATACTAAAAATAGAAAAAATAAATATACCAAGGGTGTTCCCATACAACAAACGCGTTTTTTTATTGTTTTTATAGATATTGGTACGGAATCCTTCGTGCGCGAGTCCGACTCGCACTTTACATTTATTCATAAGCTAGGATTAAAGTAACTAGTAATTAAAACAACTAGTGACTGGGTTCCCCAAAATTAAGGAAAAAAATCATTAAAAGTCAAATGATTTGAAAGATCGTAAATGTTCAAAAGCGATTCGCTGAAAAAGTGTGGACAAGATCTGATTTGTAGATAGGATGAAATATGAAAAACAAAGTTATTGTAAATTTTATAGAATTGAAAAATATGTCATAGCTGATTACTGATAATATAGGATAATCGGAGTCAATAACGCACTAGCCAGCCGCCGTCCAATTGACAGTCTCTCCTACCTATTTACCTTGCCTATTTCTGCCGCCATAAAGAGATTGTCGTGTTCCGGTCCGGAGGGTAGGGTAGCTGGTAGACCTGCACTTAAAGTCTAACAGCCGGACCATAAGACAGCGTCACACCTACAACATCATGGTGTCTAGAAGCCTCGGTTGTTTCTTATCATCAGAAGACCCGTGTGTCTCATCCCATGAAAAATTGAAAATTACTTACCAGATGAGCATCTCTAGTGGTAAAGGTAACCGGGTCGGCAGAGTCGGTAGCTGTGCAGGCGTATTCCAGCCTACCAGTGACGGTGATCAGCTTGCTGCCAGTTCTGGCTAGGTCTATTAGGTTCAGACGTAAAGTGTCAGCTGAGAACTCCACCTGGATAGAAAATGAGAATATAATGAAAAGTCCTTGTGCCAGCCAGTCAAATACGAATCAATCACAAATACGTCACAAGACTAATGCCTGGGCTACACCGCTTTAGTTTTTAAGTTAACTAAATAATACAAGTTTAATTTTAGGAGACAAAGAAATTCTCATTTAGGTATAACTTGTTATTAAATTGTACGTCTCCACGCATTTCGTCACTTAAAATTATATCATAACTAGCTCTCCTCCCGCGGTTTCACCCAGGATTTTTGGAACGAAGTTCCTAATCGCGCGTTGTGAAAGGGGGCTAGACGGAAAAAAATCTAACAAAAAAAGTTTTTTATTACGACACGACACGACACTTTTTTGTTATTGCTATGGTAACCATTGTGTGTATGTCGTCGCCGAATTGATATTTTTGTCTCTCTCTTTCTCTTATAGAAAGCAAGCCAGATATTTTTATTTCTATTTCGCATAGAACAGTGTGGTGTCGGGACGATTATTTTTTTTAGTATCGATTAATTAGTGAAGGAATTGTAATAAAAAAATTATCGTAAACTTCGTTCCATCGGGGTGTCCCTTGACACGTCTCAATTTTTTTTTGGGAGAATATTGACTTATAGCTATGCAAATTATTTACTGATGAAATATGAATAATATAAAAAGATAAATAATAAAAGATACAATCGGACCGAGATTTGGACCCGGGTTTTAAGGCGTTTTAAGGCTCCCGATTTCCCGACCGAGCTATTTTAACTTCGTAAATGGTGGCGAAATTAAGCGTCGTACACTCTAATGATATAGAGAGGTTTTTATTCAATAAAAACACAACTAATGGCCGTTTTCAATAACCTGTCAACGATAAGAGATAGAGCTACCGTAACGAGGCAACCACTATTATTAATAAAAATATTTTAGCAACAAAACTCTAGTAAGCCTAATTTAGATTATTGAAAACGGCCAAAAAACGACATTTTCTGAAAATAAAACCTAGCTAGATCGATTTATCACTCCCGAAATCCTCTAAATACAAAATTTTCTGATACCGAGATCGCTGATATATGAACGATAATATAAACAAGAATTGCTCGTTTAAAGGTTTTAATATATAATAGATAAATGTATAGATAAATAATAGAGCTTTTTATTCCAAGAAACATATTAATACGACAAGCAAATTTACCTATAACTATAAAATATCCCTAATCTCGGTGTGCCTCTTGGTATAGACCTCCTCTAGCGTTTTCCATTGCGCTCTGTCAGCTATTCTGGCTACTCTAAACCATAGATGACCAGTTGTCAATTTAATGTCATCCATCCATCTCCTTCTCTGTCGACCGCCTTTGCTTTTACCATCCCTTGGGTACCATTCTGTTATTACTTTACTCCATTTTCCCCTGGTAACCCGCACCATATGGCCAGTCCATCTCCATTTCTGTTTATCTATCTGGTTTAGGATGTCTAAGCCAGATAGAAAAGAATTCCTATACTTCCCGTTTATTTTTTAATAATATCTTCACATCAGGTTCCTTGCGGAGTAGGCATAGAATACCGAGTGCAAAGTGTCTAGTTTTCTCCACATTCACTAATCTCTTCACACAAAAAGCCGGTTTCGGAGACTCTTTGAAACCACCCTCGCATAATACGCGAGCCATTTGGTCGTGGAATGTCAACCTAGGTTTGGGCTACTGTCAGAACAGCCATCCACATTCGCATTGTATATCTGTTTGGTCAATTATTTTTTAGTAATAGCTACCATGAATCTACGCATAAATCAACTTATGATTGGCTTTAAAATACGCCCACGATCACAGATTACTAGATTACATTCATGTTGTTACGTACTAGAATATAACTATACATAATACTATCATAAATGGATTTTAAACACTACCCGAGTCTCTTTAGACTTATAAGATACTAGCTGCACCTGCGACTTCGTCAACGATTCTTGCGACGGCGTGTTCAATCCGGGTTTAAACTTATAATGGCCATTGGACCATTTAGAGTGAGACATTTTTTTGGCTGTCATTTTTAAACTACAGAACTTAAAATTCTGCAAAAAATTAGGGATAATATTAAGTAAACTATAGTCTATCCAACAAAGAAATAATAAATTCAGCAGTTTTAGCGTCAATCGCGGCCGGGATAAAGAAATACAAACAGTCAAAAACTCTACAAAAACGAAAAATTTATTCTATTGACTGTTCTTAGTCGCCTGGTCCCATTTTGCTCTAAATATTTTCAATGTACAGAGTTCACTCTTCTACGGTTTTATTATATGTATAGATATTGATAGTTTTATTAATATACGAGTAAAATGTATCTTATATCCTTTTATTTGATTATCACAACTCTATATCGCCTCTGTGGTGTAACGGTACAGGTGTCGCCTGTTAAGACCGTTAGCCGCGTGAGGTCCCGGGCTCAATTCCCGGGTCGGGCAACTTTTCTTAAATGTTTTTCAGATTTTTCTGAATAAGCATTTCATTGCCCGGGATTGG
>DVZL01000600.1:0-22030 GCA_018236625.1 Lasaia peninsularis
TTTATAAGAATATTTCCAACTACTGGTTTTATAAAATCTTACAATTTTCATAAATAAGATATTAAATGTTTTCTGTCCTTTTAGGCTGTATGTATTATGAGCTGGCAACTTAATATTATTTTTAAGCTTTTATTTTCAGGAGGCGTTATTTTCAATTATTTTCAAATACGTGCTTGACGCCTTATGAAGTTCGTTACAGCATCTTGAGAAGAAAATAAAATAAACAAAAACGTGTCATGTGCGTGACACGGGAGGAATTTCTCAGAGTTCTCTCTAATTCGGTCACGTTTTCCAGCCTTGAGCATAAACGTGAATGAAATTTAATTTTTATTATGATCTTATAGGATACTATGGGAAGCTACGGGTGCGTCACGGGCTCTAGAGAGGAATTTAGACCAACTGCATTTCTTGTAAGAGAAAAGTGTGTTTTTTATTACTAACACCGTGACTTCGTACAAGTGGTTCCGATTCTAATCCCGAAGTGTACTATTTTGAACCTTGCCAGATATCAATGAGTTTTTCTGACTCAAGAACATCTTATGAGTTCTCTTACGGTAGAAAGAAACATCGTGAGGAAACCTGAATAAGAATGTTTATTATTCGTATATTAAATTTGATACCATTTGGGCCCGGTTTCCCTTTCGTGTTGTAGAGGTCAGATTTTTTTAGGGGATAAGATAGATAACACGGATCTCCTGATGGTGAGAGACATCCATAGATGTTGTAGGTGCGCCGCTGCCTTGTGGTCGGGCTATTAGACTTTATGTGCAAGTATACCTTCTGCCCCACTCTTCGGACCGGAACACGACAATGTCATTAAGGCGGTGGTGATAGTTAGGATGGCGGATCCCTACAGCGCGAGTTGCTGCACAGTACTACCACAAGTGATCATGTTATTCGTGACCCAGAATTGGTAGTGTCTATATACGACGTATTTCGTCATTTGTGAATCTCTTAATTTTTACTATAATAATTTTACTTATTTTGTTAACTTTGTCCATAGTGAAATGAATCCGGAATCCAAACCCAGGTTATCGAGTTGATTTCGTATACAATGAATCAACATCCAACAAGAAGTTCTTGAGTCTACTTAATAATGAGTAATTAATTATTATTCATTTTAAATGATTTATTTTTTTGCGGTTTTACGGCGTCAAATTATCGTCACAAAAACGTTTGCTCTTGACGGTACTTGAACCCAAGTCTTATCGATAAAACGTCAGTCTTCACACTAAACCCTCCAATAAAAACAATATAATTTCGTATTCAATATGTGTAAATTTTAATTAGTTTCCACACCTTTTAAAATATTAACTGATTCACATTTCGTGTACAAATATTTCATTATGAAAACAATTATACCGTGATCGGAACAATCTGAGCTGCGGTTTGGTAAAATTTATTGTATGTTCCGTTCGGTGCGACGGACAGTCAGCTTGAAATATATGTGTAATAATTTGTCTTTACTCGTCGGTGAACGGAGCAAAAACATAGGGAGCACTTAACAAATATCTAATGTCTGTGAGTCCCGAAATACATGTCTTTTTATAGCATCCTATACATATAATAAAACTGTAGAAGAATGAATTCTGAACGAATATTTTAAAAAATAGATCTGGGCGACTGAAAAAGTTCGTCTGTTTTCGTCTGTCCGTCGGTATGTGTGTCTATCTGTATTGCGGCCGCGACTCAATTTGAAACTACCAAATGTGACGATATTTACCTACCTCGAAACAATGGGTAAAACGGTCGCCGAATGGCCATCGCAAAAATCGTAAACGAGTCGCGGGTGCAATATTATAATATAACTGAAGAAATCTTACTTCTGTACCTGGAAGATTTAATAAAATTGATATAGGCGACTAAACACGGGCAGCGTCACAAATTTTTCGCATATTTATCATTTTTTCTGTCTGTACAAAAACTGATGAAATTTGGCTAGCATAGGGATAGTACAAGGGTAATGCATGTTGCGGGGTAGGTTATGGGCTACTTTTTATCTCGTTTACTTAAGGAGTTTCTTTGGGAGAGGGGATAAATCCTAAATGTGTATTTGGTTATTACTTTAAAGCACAGTTTGATTTTATTTGTCCTTTCATTGTTGTATATAACCTACTTTATATTTATAGAGTTAAGATTCATATATTATTTCCAAGTCATAAGTTTTATAGTTCTGAAATTATGGATATAACAACTCTCAGTGTAAATGGTCCAACTATCATAACTTGAAACCTGAAATGTAGAGGTACTTTGTATTACATTGGGTATCGGATTTTATAAAAGGAACTCCGTAATTTAAAAAAGATTTCGTAAATATTTAAGGAGGCTATCATACAACAAACGTGATATTTTGCTTAGTTTTTTCCCGATAAAAGGAATATGGACTAATTACTATTTATTTCCATTCATATAAAAAGACGCTGTTTCTTATAAATGATTCAAATTCAGATATTTTTATTCATGAAATGTGTTACAATCGGTGTTATGATACAAATACTACTCCTCACAAACCCCATTATTCTGGAATATGAATATCAGTTTCTTAATAATTAATAACAGCGACAATAAAATACATTAAATAATTTAATTCCTAATATTAAAAATTGAGCTACCTAATAATTTTATAAAAATAGAAAATTAAGATCAGTTAGATACTAAATTATTTAAATTAATATACCTACATTATTCAAACATAAAACAAAAAAACAAAAAACACACAACAACAACGTCAAAGCATAATATTAATAAGTTATAGTAATTAACAACAAAATAATTTATTATTCCATTAAGTATTTTAATTTTATTTTTATTTTTCTTTTTTTTTAAGTCTTTTCGAAATTAGCCTTTTTTAATACATAAAAATTTACGATATGGTAGTTCTTTAAATTTAAAGTTCAGTGTTGCATTGAAAATCTTGATATTCATTGCGTAACAATTTTGTGGAAAAGTGACGTTTTGGGTTTGTTGGCTATGACAAGTATTTCAGCATCTCTAAGGCTTGTTTTGAGTTAGATATAATTTGCTGTTGTAAATAGATTTTTATTTAATATTAGGTACATATTTAGCTATTTCCATTACATATGTACATGCATGCTATATATTTTAAGACATTTTAATATGCTTTTTTCTGATTTTATATTTGAAGAATGAATATCGCACGTTGCCCTTCGTGTGTGAGTTCAACTCGAACTTTGCACTTGACCGTTTTTTCGTATTACTGAATCAAAAAGTGTACCTGGTAAAGCAGTACGACTTAACATACATATTCGGTACTAAATATTAATGCTCAATCACAATGTAGTGTGTGTATGAACGTTTATGTATCTCAGTTCAATATAAGGATTATTAGTATAATAAACTAACTACACAGTCCAACATCGTACTTCGTTTGATTCACACCTCCCAACACCCAACACCACAACAAGTAAATGTATGCAAAAATGGATATATGTATAGATAATATTCCACCCGTCTCAATTCATCGCGTTACGCATAGCTTTATGGCTCGTTGGATAGAAACCTGTTTGGAATAAAGGATTTGAAAGCCTTGCGAGATTTTAGCATAAAACTTTAAAGTGGTTGAACAGGTTGGCTGGAAGCTCCTTTATTAGAGATAAGCTGGCCCTTTGTTAAATACGGTACTAGCTGCACTCGCGACTTTGTGCACGATTCTAACGATGGCCTATTGGTGAAAATTCTTTTAGGGTAAAAACGGAACACTATTACTAAGACTTTGCTGTCTGTCTGTCTGTCTATCACCAGGCTGTCTCATGAACTGCGATAGCTATACAGTTAAAATGTTTATACATATATGGTGTATTCTGTTAACTAAAAACATAATAAAAAAAATACAACAAGTTTAATTTTTTTGTCGTTTTTATAAACAATGTTACAGAACTTTTCGTTCACTAGTTCAACTCGCCCTTAACGGATTTTTTATCCTTCACCCGGAATGTAGTAAATTTTCAGACGCTATGCGGAACTACACTACTATTTCTGACTCCGTCGAGCAGTTAAGAAACATATTGTATACTTCTGAGTTAAATTGAATAGTCAACTGCTCTAAGACAGTTCTACCCATGTTTATAGAGATTATCTGATTGATTTAGTAATCTCTTTTGCGTTCCACATTATATAATCGTATTATTAGTAATATTAATAAGAAATCAATTTGTTTTTCCATACAGTAATATAATTCATCATTAATGAATTATAATATGTTTCCTTTGGTCCACGTTCGTAACTGATCTTTGGTAACCAGATACGAACATTAATTTTTTTATTGCTTGATAACCAGTTACGAGAATGGCGATCACTTTTTTTGTATGTTTTATGATAAAAAAAACAAGCACTAATTTAGTCAAGACGGACGATACTTATTGACACTATAATATACGTAGCTTAAAGTATTTAATTCAAAATTATATAAAACTTTCACATTGTATACGTACGTGTTCACACAACTTTGTATTATTGTATAAACTAAAGCTATTATCCAGGTCATTGACAAATAAATACATGTTACAGGATGTACGAAAATTTATGCAAAAAAAAACGTAATCATTGGATAAATTCTCTTTAATAATTTGATAGGCTATCTTGATGTCCCTCGTTTTACCCAGATCTACTCCGATCATCGCTAATACTTACCAATACGATATTTTAATATGATTTAATTAAAATACTTCCGTTTTGGTAGTCCAAGTTTGAGCCCACCATGTAACCATGAGTTTTTCTAACTTAAGTACATTTTCTAAGTGCTTTTCCAGTGAAAGAAAACATTGTGAAGAAATCCAGGATTTATGCCAGCTATGGCGCCAGACTTGCCACCTGTCACATCATGGGACCTAATATCGTTGGTTAATCGTGATAATATATCCTGTCTCAAAGCGTAAACAGTGATTATGTGCCTCTATGGAGTATACGCCCCTGATCTCTGCCTACCCTCCCGGCGATATGGGCATGGATGTATTTATAAAACTAAAAGAAGTTCACATTAAGTCCACATCTAGTAAAATTGCGGCCAATGCCTAGTGTAAATTTGCCTTTCGCCAGTATTAACCAGGTTTAGCCGTCTCTGCCAATTCTATAACCGAAACTTTCCTACCCTATAATGTTCCCAGGAATTTCATTAATCACTTCAATAATCTAGATTTCTGCTTCTGAGCCACACCCTGTACGTAGGATCAATTTATTTAATGGTAACATCACTAACCCCTTTCTACGTGTTCATTTGAAGGTCAACTTTGATTAATTAGACGATTTGGCAGTTACAAATGCTTATTTATTATTATTTGATACTAGCTGTCCCGGTGAATTTCGTACCTTCTGCAATTAGGGGTGTGAAAAAAAGATGTTGACCGAATCTCAGGCCCACTCGATACGCACACAAAATTTCACAAAAATGGAACGTAATAGAACAAAAAGTATCTCCTGATTTTAAGCTATCTCCTCACCGATTTTTAGCCTAATCGTTTCAGGCGTTCTTGAGTTATAAATAGTGTGACTAAAGTTTAACGCTTTTAGCTGCATAGTAAAATTGTTTATATGTTTAACATATTAACAATATTGCAAATAATGATAGCCCGGGAGACCTAGATTAACATTCCACGACCACATCGTTGGTGTATTATCCGAGGGTGGTGGTCAAGGGTCCGAAACCGGCGTGTTTGTATAAAGAGAGTAATGAATATAGAGGAAGCTATACAAGTGTGTAATAATCGTGATACTCTATGTCTACCTCGCATAGGACTTCGCATGAATACATTTAACAACCTACCTAAGTCACCCCGGTTACCCACAGTCATCCACATTCGCATTGTCAATATTTCAACTTTCACTCTTTCCACATACTTAACCGAATAACGTAATATGTCTTTCATAATTTTTACCTCGAAATTTTCTTTGTCGGTTAGCGGTAGATCCTACTAATATTATAAATACGAAAGTTTGTAAATATGGATGTATGTACGGATGTTTGTCACCATTTCATGAAAATATTACTGGATTGATTTGGATGAAACTTTACAGTAAGATGGCTTATACATTAAAATAGCACATAGGCTATTTTTACTGACTATATTATATAAAGGGTGTGCTTTATACAATAAGTATTATATGCCGGAAAGAAATCTGCTCTCTAAAAGTAATCTTTGTTACTAAAATAATTCAAGCGGGCAAAACCGCGGGAGGAAAGCCAGTACTCCATAAACTTTAAAATTCTTGGCTGACTTTAATTAAAAATTACTGTAGTCTATTTTAACGTGTGTATCTATCGTCTTAAGAAATACTGAAATGCCTTTTAAAATGCTTTAAACAGAATAGTTTTACAGGCCACCAGTTCTCTCGGTTTCTTCAGTTTATCTGAAAAACAAGACGTTGCCTGCTGTTGCTCGATGTGTCGACGAACTTGCCACCTATCACATAATGGGACCTAATATCACCGGCTAACCGTTGGTACTCTCTGCCTCTTCATAGATATGGACCTGATGATATTTATGTATGTCGTTTTTATTTAACCTCTAATATTTTTCCAGATGCCATGAGGACTGTAATAAGCCATTTATTATTTCTTATTGTTATTCATAAATACAGTTCCTGTTATTTCACGATTTCCATATAATTGACTTACGTTACTCCACGGCTCTGAATACAAATAATACTGAAAGAATATAAAAGGAAAGGGATAATTTACTTTCACTACTCTTCGTGTTCAAACATGTGGTCATCATATTTGCTCAACGAAATCTTTTATTACTTCTACTAACTTATAATAATAGTTTAGAAACAATTATTGACATATATTTGAGAAACTGACTCAAAAGAATAACAATTGAATTGAATAGAAAATATTTGATTTTATATAGCGATACTTGTGACGCTTCAATATACCTAATTGTAAAAAAAAATACTTACTATTGGATTCTATTGGATTTTATCAGGGGAGCATTTTATCACGTAGTTGTGTATTCTAATTGTTATGTTAAAGAAACATGTAATCTCAATGTGACTGAGTCACAGAAAAAGTGTTACAAACAGGCCATTGCAAAAATCGCAGACAAAGTAGCGGGTGCAGCTAGTTATCTATAAATGATAAAAAATCACATTCTTATATGGGACATCCTTTACATAGTTAGTTTATTCTATTTTTAGTATTTTTGTTAAAGCAGTAACAGAAATATGTCATCTGTCAAAATTCTATTGTCTAGCTATCACGGTTCACAAAATACATCCATTGTCACTAACAGACAGATAGACAGACGGACAGCGGAGTCTAATTATTTGGGTTCCATTTTTACCCTTTGGGTACGAAACCACTAGGAGTACATAAGGAAAGCGTAATATTTTTTATATATTTGGTATTTAACAAGTATTTTTAGCATAGAATTGCAGTTGTAGTTTATTAAAACTATATCACAAACTCGAAAAAAATAGCTTATCAATGTCCTTTATGATACAAGTCACGGAAAAGTTTTAATTTCGTTGTTTTCGGCTGTGTTTAATGAATAAAATGAAGTTATTGCTTAAAATGTACAATTTGTTGTATACGTAACAAAGAGATGCATGTATACTTATATATTACTTACCGACACGTTTTTTTAAATAATTACTTTATTTTATACAAATCTTCTGATAATCACGAATAAATACAAAAAAGATTTATCCACTTTGGTGCAGTCGTTTAGAAGTTATGTGTAGACAGACATTTTCGTGATTCAATTTTATTTATGTATATTAATAAAATTTTAAGCAATAGATTGTAGCAATTTGCCCGTATGTCAACTTCTTATCTATTCTTACCGCCATAACGTCAGTGCTTGCCATTGTCGTACTCGATACCAAATAGCAGGGTAGCTGATGTACCTAGTTGTATATAGGTATATGTGGTATCTATTGACCAGGGTTATCTCTTACTATCTGAAAATCTACCGTTCGCTATGTTATAATCATAAAGCCAAAGGTCCTTTATCTGCAATATTAAACATCTCAAAGGGCCGGCTATCTCACTCTCGCAAGGTCGATTTGTAAAAACAATATCATATTCGCGACAGGTCTCCAGATATTAGTTTTAACTTCATAGTTAGGTATAACATAAAAAATAATATTATATTGATTTGTAATTTCAGAGGACAATTTTTATTTTGCACTGGCAATATTAAAATGTATCGCTTCTATCTGAAACACAAATTGAAACAAATATAATCCCATTATCATTATAATCTTTAATTGTAAAAGACTAACTTAAGATTTATACTTTCACATGACATAGGTGCTTAATTATTTTTGCACTGGCAAGTTTAAAGTGTATTTACTATCTTATGGCGAAAACGCTTGTATCTGTAACACAAATCAAAACGATATAATCCGATTATCATTAGGTATAATCTTTAATTGGATAAGATTAACTCGAGATTAGCTTGTGATCATACTTCATGTTTATTTACATTATGGCATAGAACCACGACTTTTATATGTATGTTACATACCTATAAAAAATAACACTTTCACTATTTATCAAGTCACTATAAAACGTACAAAGTTCACTAAGTGAATTCACAAACATTTGCTGTCACAATAAATTGCACAAAGTCCAGTAAATGTAATTTTGGTAAAACTTTTTGTTTATTATTAGTTTATACACTAATTTTGGTGTTTCAAAATGGCGTCTTTGAATTCGGAAAGTTAGTAGGTCATTAGGAATGTTATCAATACAGATAAGCTGATGTTTAATTAAGTACACGAATGTACTGTGTGATAAACGATAAGGAAATATGATTAAGGCTTTGATAATACTTTATCAACTTTCGTCTTTGCGTTATTTTCATAGATGAACGAGTGGTTGTCGCATGTGTAATAGTCTCATTTATTTTAAACTAAAATAAGCGATATCGTGACGCCCACACTCCTAAAATAGTAGGCAGATGTACATATGCACTCACGATTAGCCGACGATATCAAGACGTATTAATTATAAACAAATGGCAAGATATACATGACTGATTCTAAGAAAAAAATCGCTTTATCGTAACAGCTGATGTCGTAAGAAGAAACTTAGATTTTTTATTTAAATTACCAAAGTATTATTGAATAGTGAAATTGAAAATTAAAAAAATGAAAACGTGAGCAACGCCGAGAACTTTATCTAGTCTGATAAATATGTTATAATGGCAGATCATATTGTTAACTGGCAACACTCCGCGTATTTGCTTTCCCCGTAATCCGATATGATATTAATAGAAAACAAACAGAGGAAGAGATTAATCTGATACATTTTAAATCAGCTTAAACAACTAATAATACCCGTTCAATTATTTCACAGGTGATTTAGGGAAATGTCAGTTGTTTTGTTTATTTAATCAATATTGATTATTATTTGTCGTACGTATACCAGTCACAATATAAAGGTTTTATAATCGATATCAATATAATATTATCTTGGTTAAGTTAGTTTTTAATCGCGTCTATGGTCAAGCGGAGTCGGTGTTATATGAGTTTTTTCAGTATACCTAATAACATTACATCGCCTGGGACTAGATTACCTATACCCATACCTATTTTTAGAATGTTTCTCTGTTGTCTTTCTGTACTGCAACAGCGACTCACGCAGATATTACTGAATTGATTGTGATTGAATTTGGCTTATATTTTGAGGAAGGCTCTAGGCTAATTTTATCTTTTAAACTTAAGAGGTTTCCGGAGGCAGCGACGGGATTAAGCCAAAATGTTAGCTATAATTATTTAACGCGCTGTTCCCTTACTCTTTTTATTTTTGATAGAACAAACATTACAGGCCGTCCTTTCTAAGTCTTTGTCGGTTGGTTTTGTAGTTCAGAAATTACAGTCATAAACAACTCTTTGTATAAACAGTCCAACTTGAAACTCGGAATATAGAGAAATCTTTGTACGTATAGGTAATCCTAATCTCCTACCGATATAATGGGCCAAAAGCCAAAGGACTTTGAATTTTATCAATGGAACACAGGAAATATAAAAAAAATAAGAAAAAAAGCAATCTGATGCTTTTTTTCTAGGAGTATATGCTATTTTTCTGCTCCACGGATTCGAAAATTAATCTCATCGTGAAATATAGTCACGAATAAAGCTATTTATTCTATTCACATAAATAAAATTGGAGTGTCTGTTTGTAATATTAATAATCGCTTTTTACTAAATGCATACATAGGAGTTTTGTCTGTCTGACCGTCTGTTTGTACCCGCTAATCTCAGAAACGGCTGGACCGAATATAATGGGACTTTCACTAGAAGACAGCTAGTGTAATAAGGAACGGCTAAAGATACTTTATTTTAGAAATCGCGGGCACAGCTAGTTTGTAAATAAAATCTATACATTATATGATAAAGTTTTCCCTTCAAATACAAACTCGTTCCAGTTCAACTACAAGTATGATAACGAAAGAAATATAAAGGAAACAATCATTTCTCTACAACGATTACTGAATGCCTTTGAGACGAACACAAAAGTAATAAAATGAGTTCGGACACAGGCCGCATTCTTTCTTCAGCCCAACCGTCCCGAATTCCCCAAACTTGCTGACTTTTCCGCCGCCCCAAATTCCAAAGTCCATGCCGTATGTTATATAAAAACCTTGTTTAATTGTTTTTTTTTTCTTCTTTAGGATTCCGCAGTCAAAGAGTAAAAAATGGAACCCTATTACTAAGACTGCGCTGTCCATCTGTCCATCTGTCCGTCTGTCCGTCTGTCTGTCTGTCACTCATGAACCGTGACAGCTAGACAGTTGAATTTTTCACAGATTCTGTATTTCTATTTCCGCTATAATAACAAAAAATAAAAAAGTAAAAAATAAATTTATATAAAGATGCTCCCATACAACAAACTTGTTTTTATAGATAACTAGCGACTGCCCCGACTTCGCACGGATATACTATACATGTTATATACATAAAAACGTTCCTCTTGAATCACTCTATATGTTTGAGAAAAACCTCATCAAAGCCGTAGCGTAGTTTTAAAGATTTAAGTATACATGGTGATATAGAGACAGAAAAAACGACTTTGTAGTGATAATGCTACGGAACCTTCGTGTGCAAGTCTGAATTGCACTTGATGGATTTTTTATTTTAACCAGGGTTTAAGTGAAGGCCTTTTTATAATTGCTATACAATACATGGTATATTTTCTATATTGCATACTATATGAATGCCTGTGGGTGTACACATAGTCTCCCGGATCTTCATGAATAGTAAAAGTGTTTGCACAGTCAGTTGAGATTATGGATAGGTTTTTAGATTGTATAGAATAAAAACTTCTAAACAATATTTTCCATTTCAAACCTGGCAGTATAGTACGTTATCTTTCATGCCTGTCACATGTTTTCCTTCACCGTAAGAGTACTCAGAAATGTACTTAACTTAGAAAAACTCATTGGTACATGGCGGGGTTAGAACCTTGCACACCGCAATGGAAGTCCGAAGCAGGTACTACTAGGCTATCGAGGCTTACTAAATGCATATATATGTTTACAATACACATACGCTAAGTTTTTATCTATCTGTTTGCACCCGCAAATCTCTGAGACGGTAGGACTGATTTTGACGGGACTTTCACTGGCAGACAGCTAATTTAACAAGGAATGGCTTAATCTACTTTTATTGTAGAAAATGTATAAAATAAATTAAGACGCGGACGAAATTGCGGGCACAGCTAGTATCTGATATAACGCACCAAGACTCCCCGCCCGTCACACCAGGAGTACCGTAGTGTCCTGTGACGTCAGGCGGAAACCACACTCGTAACGTAGTGCCAACCTCTGTCAGTGTTGCCGACTCAATAATGCATTTCATGTCGCTCGAGTAAACGGCCATTTATTAACAAAATTACTCGACTGGTAAAGAAACCTTTGACAGATTTACGAAAAAAAGGTTTTTACGTGCATATGCAACGCATATAGTTTTATATTTGATTAGCTGTGCTCGCGACTTCGTTTGCGTATTTACTTAATTAAGTATTTTATTCTGAAATAAAAGTAGCCTACGCCATGCCTTATTAAATTAGCCATCTGCCAGTGAAAGTCCCGTCAAAATCGTTCAAGCCGTTTCAGAGATTAGCGGGTACAAACAGAGAGACAGACAGACAAAAATTCTAAAAAATGTATTAGTATAATATGTACCTACCTTGTAAATATACATATGCATTTAGTAAAAAGCGGTTATTTAAATATTACATACAGACACTCCAACTTTATTTATTAGTATTGATTAATTTTTTTATGGGATAAGGCAGCGAACAAGCATACAGGTTTTCTGAAGGTAACAGTGATGGAGAAAAATCGTAGCCTATAAATACCAAAGATGTTGTAGGTGCGTCACTGTCTATAGTCGAGTTGTTATACTATATTATGTGCAAATCTACCGGCTATCTTACCCTTTTTATCGGAACACGACAATATCCTTATAGCAGCAGGAATCCGCAAGCCGGTGGATCACTACACGGGCGAATTGCTGCACAGCACTCTAACACCAGTGGTCATGTTGGTAGTGACCCAGTTAACCTATGCTCACCTCTTACGAGCTGCCTGGTAGAGAGGCAGATGATCTACACAAGGAACACGGACCAACACGGGGAATTTCTCTTAAATTGATTATTTTTATAAGTAGAATTAAAGGATTCAATTTTGTTACATGCAAATAAGTTAAGTAACTTTCACAGGATACGTATAAATAGTAGACATATTATCTTAGCAAAAATAACAAAAATGTAAACGATTTCATTAGAATTAGTTCAGTTGCAAGAAAAGTTTAATCCTGTTGGTTTAAAAGCAGTGCAACTCTTAATATAAAAATAGTGAGAAATACGTTTGTATTGGAGAAAAGAACAATGAACCCTTTTATTTAATGCTGAAATTATCTCCGACTTTTACTTTTACTGTATTTCTTTTTTATCTGTCTAATAATGTTTACTGTGTTGATTATGATGAAACCTATAAAATTGGAGTGTCTCTATGTAATATTACAATAACCACTTTTTACTGAATGCATGTATAAGTTTACAAGGTACATATACCAAATGAATATTTTTTAGAATATTTGTCTGTCTATCTGTCTGTCTGTAACCACTAGTCTCTGAAACGGCTGGACTGATTTTGACGGGACTTTAACTGGCAGACAACTGATGTAATAAGAAATGGCTTAGGCTACTTTTATTTTGAAATTTTATTTTAGAAATGTATAAAATAAAATACTTAAACAAAAACGCGAACGAAGTCGTGGGCACACCTAGTTTTGTATATAATAAAAAGATTCAATAATTATGCGTCCAGCAAAATATTACCTTTATCATTGTCAAATAAAATCAAACTTCAAACGAATAAGACAAACCGCAAACGCTACTCTAATACGTGATACATTTCACTGCATTACCAATGACTTTATGATCATTAATATTTGTTTTAGCTCTGCCACAGGTGAAATCGGACTTCAAAAAGAGCTAGACAGATCATAAAGTGTCAGTGGTTGTTGCATAGACGTTAATCCAGCGGCCAGTACGTGATACATCCGGTTCCATTTTCAATCCAAGATGCTGTGAACGATTTGCTCGACGGGGCACAGAGGCAACTTAAACATGGCGCCGAATATAAAGTAAGCCTGTATTTATTTATATCGACCCTCTACGTGTATTTCCCGCGGGGGCCGGCCTGTGTGCAGTCTCATTGGTAATTCTGCAATGGTTTTACAGCTAATTTCTGCTTCAATAATTCTTAAAAATATAATTACATTTATTACTAAAAGCTAACCATTTTCTGTAGATTTCATGTCAAAACAATATTATACTAATTACTAAATGTAGTTTCGAAGTCAATTTAATGCAAACAAACTAATTAATCTTTCCTCTTTATAATATTATTTAATGATAATAAGTAAATATTTGTCAAAAATGCAATAAAACTATTTGTAGTATCTACTTTAATTTTGTATGTCTTCAACGAAGAACATCATAAAAGTTTACCGCATTTGTTATAACTAAAAAAGACCTCTTATCAGAAGTTCAGGCCCGATGAGATCAACTAATATAGGATCAGCTCACAAAAAACACCTTCAAATACAGACATACAATGTATACATCTAGTAACATTCGGAGGAATTTAAATAAATAAAAATTAAGAATAATTTTTAAGTGAGTTGAAAATTCAACTTATTACACACACACTGTAAAGTCGCAGTTTGACGTGACGACAGTTGAATATTGACGAATATCATATTTACAAAGGGGGCGTGCATTAAATACGTAAGGTAATTTTATTTTATACAAAATGTAAATATTTTTACTTTAACTAGCTCTCCCGGCAAACTTCGTACCGCCCACATTAGATTTTTAGACCTACCCGATATGAAAGTACACAAAATTTTATGAAAACGGAACGGAATAGAAAGTATCCTATGTCCGTCCTTAGGACCAGTCTAAGAGACCTCACAATTTTTTTACCAAATTGGTTCTGCGATTCTTGAATTATAAATAGTGTAACTAACACAACTTTACTTTGTAAAAAAAAATTAAATAATGCATTTTTATGGGAAAAGACGGCGAACAAGCGCACGGATCTCCTGATTGTAAGAGACAACCGTGGCCTATAGACACCATAGATGTTGTAGGTGCGTCACTGTTTGTGATCGGGCTGTTAGATCTTATATGCAAGTCTGCCGGCTACCCTACCCCCGGACCGGAAATATGTCGTTGTGGCAGTAGGAATAGACGGTAGATTCCTACCCTGGCGAGTTGCTGCACAGCACTCTACAACCAAAGATGGAAGTGGCCCAATGCTCGCCTCTTACGAGCTGCCTGGTAGAGAGGCAGATATTCTACACAGGGAGCCTGGACATCATTTTTTTACCAAGTAATTAATATTTTCAGTATTAAATACTGAAAATATTAGTAATAACTTACATATCTAATTACACGTTCAACTGAAAACACCCGCGGCCATTGAGACGATGTCGCCTGAATTTTATATTTTTTCATATAATACTAGAGAAAAGGCTTTGTTAGGAATCTTACGGATGAAGCTGCAAGCTTAGACATTACGAGGGTGCTCCACTGATTAACTTATATCTTGCTCTGGGTCAAGAACGTTATATAATTCTAAGCTTTTCTTGAACCATGACATCCAGACACGCCGTCTAGCTATTATTGTGTTCTGTGGGAGGGTACTGAATAACTAGAATTTATATTTTCATACATATATTTGTTTATTTAAATGGGTAGGCTTTCCGTAGGTTCCATTTTTTATCATTTGATTCTAATGATAGGATTTTGTTATCAGAACTATTTGTTATCAGGAATCATAATTTAAAAGCGGTATACTTAGCCGATAGACTTAATAGATCTAATGCCTCGGGCATAAGATACCGGCCTACAACATCTATGAGCTTTGTGCTTGTCATTATTTTATTCCATAAAAACTCTGTTTCAAACAAAAACTACGTCGTTAACTTTGTATAACATAAGGTTATTTGCAAGCTTGTTTATTCAATGTCCATGTTGGTAATCCAAAACTCAAATAAACTTTATTTGAACATAATATCCTGTACAATATATTCTACAGAGCTGGTGTAATATTCAGGCTGTCGTGAGTCCCCCAGGACGCGCCGAAAGGCCGAACATTACTTAGGCAAACAAAGGTTTATGAGTTATTAGCGTTGTAAAGTGTTCACCCGGTTTTGAATATCATCTATGCTCCCCGGATAAGAGATTTTATTTCATCACTAGCTGTGCCCGGGACTTCGACCGCGTTTTTAATGATTTTTTTATACATTTCTAAAATGAAATTCTAAAATAGCAGTAGCATAAGTAATTCCTTATTACATCAGCTGATTGCCAGTGAAAGTCCCGTCAAAATTGGTCCAGCCGATTCAAAGAAAAGCGGGTACAGACAGACAGACAGACAAAAATTCTAAAAAATATTATTTTGGTATATGTACCTCGTAAACATTTAGTGAAAAGCGATTATTTCAATATTACATACAGACACTCCAATTTTATTAGTAAAGATTTTAAGTTTTATCTAATTTTTTTATGGAATAAGGAAGCGAACAAACACACGGCTCTCCTGATGGTAACAACCGTAGCCTATAGACACCATAGCTGTTGTAGGTGCATCGCTGTCCTGTGGCCGGCGTGTTGAAGTCTACCGGCTACCCTACCCTATTTATTTTCTATTTATTTACCTGTAAAACTTAACGTTGTCTGGGATTGTATTTGTGACCGATATGGTATAAGAATTGCCACCTGTCACATCATAGAACGAAAATCGCACATATGCTCCGCTTACCCGTACGGGGATACGGGCTTGAATTCTTCGTATAACGTCGTTGTTGTACTTCGTATTGGAATGCAGGATAGTTAATAAACTTATATTTTAACATTCCAGTCAGATGTGCAACGCACCGACCATTCTCATCGTCTAATTATCCGTTGTTTTGCCTCCTATACTAAAAATACTGTTTATAATATACGAACGCAACAAACGAACTTTTATTTTATTTTTAACCTTGCTCGTAGGTTAAATATAAAATAAAAGAAATACCAAGATACCAACACAACAAAAGCGAACCGTTTTAAGAACTCGCCGTTACTGAGTTTGTAATAAAAAGACGTCGATTACTCAACATTTTAAAATTTATTTCGTAATGTATGTGCACTGTTTATCTATGTAGAGCCTCAGTGGTCTAATGGTTAGTGCCTCGGACTTCCATTCCTCTAGTCCAGGTTTTAATCCCGCTAAGTACCACTGACTTTTGGATAAAATAAATTAATATTAACAAAAAAACACAAAAAGTTTACACAACCCCTATTGTGTATATGGCTCCTTAATAGCGAATCCTGTATTACCCATACCAAAATCCAAAAGCTATTAATGTTTAAAAATATTTTCAATACAAATCTTTTATTGATTTTATACAGCATTCAAATAAAATCCTACGGCACCAAATATTTGATGTTTACACACACACACACACACATGCCACTGCAATGGCTTCACATTTCACAATCACAATCATTCTTTTACTGTGTCAAAAGTTTTGCATGCGAAAAGCATACATCAGCATATTGAGAGCGAAGAGTTCAGAGTAATATTATATCGATATATCGATGTTTTGTTTTCCGTCTCCGCCGACGCACCCTATCTTTTTAAACTTCAATTGACGCCTGACGACATTCTTGCTACTCTTTCACCAATTTTAATGATTTTTAAGGGATTTGAAGGGAAACAAGCCAATAGGTGACGCTTCTTGCCTGAATGTATTTAACTTAGACTGTTGAATATCCTAATAATAAAATATTTCATTACCTACCTACGCATTATATTTTTTTCCTTTAAACTTTACAATTCTTATAATCATAGTAACGCGTGTATAATAATCAGCTTAGCATACGAAAATGTAGCAAATGATATGTATCAGATCCACTTATTAACCATGGAAAGCGGTCATATAAAAACTACGTTACCCGGTTTTTAGATACTGCAGTGATTCATATTATTTTAGTAATTTATGATTTATGTAGCTATATTATACTAACTAAGCCCGACTAAGCATATTATTTAATAACTGTGTTGATTTGTAATAGAAAAAAATATTCTCCAAAATACAAAACTTATTTTAAAATTGAAAATTCGTTCTCTAATCTATGTTTCAGGAAATTTTACACGGTCTTTTTTAAATATGAAAAATTATGCGTTTTATATTCATTGATATACTTTATAATAATTTATGCTGTATAATAATTTATAAATATCGATATCCAGCATGCAGCACTAGCGTCGTCCAGTGTTTACAGCACATAAAACTTTTCATTGATACACCCCGAGTCTCCGATTTCAAGTTGTAGGTATTCCTCTGTAAAAAGCTCTTGTACACAAGTTATGTAATTTGTTTTTCTACCCCAATTTTCGGGTCAAATGGAATTTTTCCTCTCTATGGTAACCTCATTTTCTTGGAACTATCGCAATACACTCCGCCAATGAATCTAAAATCAAGCTTCCAGCATAATTGGAAACACAAAATTATTTTATATGCGACGAGCACCAACATCTTGAAGCCCAAGAACCAAGCTTAAACTGATCTCCACAGATGTAGCCATTGGACGCTGTAGATAAAAACAATCCGTAACGTCCAAATTCTCGAAGGACAAGCAGAGGTGCGTATGCACCCACGATTAGCCTACGATATTAGATTCCAGAGTGTGACATGTGACGCTGCCACCATATCGGGAATAAATCCAATCCCGGTCATGATTCTCGGATAAACTAAAAAAAACTCCTAGAAGTAATTGCCCTTCTGCCTCACTTGATAAGAAAAGCTAGAAGTAAGTGGGAACCGAACATTAGGCTGCTGTTGTAAATGATCATAAGATGCAAGCCAAACGTAGTAGTTGTATTGAACACCTTCTATATTTTGTTGGATAACATTACCATATTTTGTTCGATGCATGTGTAATGACTAATGACGTATGGTGTAAGGATCATTAAAATGTGTTATAATAATAATGAGACTTCCAATTCTGTGTGTGCGAAGGCGTGCGTTTTAGTTATATCATCGCACTTAATCAATTTGAGTGATATGGTTCTGGGACTACTGGACTTGATTAGTACCACTGCATTTCTTTTTTGTGCCACTACGACATCAGCGTATTATATTATTCTGATTTTGAAGAGTATGAGATGGGTAGAGACCTTGTAGAGGCCTAAGATCCCACTCAAACGTTGGCAACGCACTGTTAATATCGTTGATATTTTATTATACTATAAAAACAAACGCTAAACGATATGTATTACCTACTATTGTAAATTTTGAGAAACCGTAATATCAGGAATTCGATAGGAAGATAAATACATGTTCAAGTATTGTTTAGAATGTTTTTATTATAAATATTTTATGACATACTTATAAATCACTTTTTCCCAAACTAATAATAAGGATATCTATAACAGTTCAAGGCACAATGCCATAACGTTTAAACTTTGTATCTAACGTTTACTTCAAACTATTGTTCAAATCGATAAGGAAGTATCGATATCAAATAAGAATTTAAAACAAAGTCGTATTTTCAGCTAAAATGTGCACGTCCGTTTTGCCGAAAATACAAAATGGCGCGCGACGCCATCTTGATAAGGCCGAGCGCCGGCTCGAGATGCCTCACGTTTGGTTTTTCTGCTGAGCCCAGCCGACTTGATGCATTGTGCTTGTCATCTTCTGTTAAATTCGGAAAGCTGTACTTTATTTATTTATGCTATACCCGAAATATTGTTTTAACAACTTGCAGTCTTTAAGTTATTGGACTCACGTATTTTATATCTCTGGAAGTGTTTTCAATTGGTAGGTAGGTGAAGTTGGTACCGTATAATTTTTGTTATATCTTTAGTCTATAATATATAATGACAACCTTCTATACTGTTACTTTACAAGCACTGGTAGAACAATTCGATTTTGTCACATCTTTGAATATAAACAAGTGATATGAATATTACCGTTATACCTACCTACTATACCTACTTAATCGCCTCTTTGGTCGAGCGTCGGATAGTCAGTATTTGACTTAGATGCACTAGGTCCCGGGTTTGATTCCTGGGTAGGACTACTTGTCTTATAATTTTTTTTCACTATCGGAAAAAAATATAAAGATGCCTGGGATTCGATATATCTGATATGGCGACGGACTTGGAACCTCTCACATCATGGGACCTGATCGTCGGCAATTTTTTAAGGGTTCCGTACCCAAAGGGTAAAAAACGGAACCCAATTACTAAAACTCTGCTGTCCGTCTGTGTGTCACCAAATGATATCATAAGAACCGCGATAACTAGACAGTTGAAATTTTCACAAATGATGTTACATAATTTATGTTTCTATTATAACAACAAATACTAAAAACAGCATAAAATAAATATATAAAGTGTGCTTCCGTGTTTCCGTGACACAAACGTGATTTTTTACCATTTTTATAGCTAACGATACGAAACCCTTCGTGCGCGAGTCCAACTCGCACTTGACGGTTTTTTTTTATATAATATATAGGATAGGGAGGAATTTGACCGCCATCTCACCTGATGTTAAGTGAAAATGCGGACGAAGATATAACATGTCTACCTAGAAACGGCCTAATGCCCAATCCTAATGTCTGACTACCCCTACGGGGACGTGACGATATTGATATATTATTTTTAACACCTTTTATTATATCTACATAATATATAACATAAATAAATTAACTTTCTGCTCATTTTCATCTCATGTTTAATATAAATTTTAATAACACTGATAAGCTAAATAAAGGAAACAAATATTTTTTTCACATACGAATACAAATTTTCTATGTTTAGTTTTTTCAATATTTTTTATGAATAATCCATAAGCAAACTTATATTGTCAAGACGAACTATTAATTCATTTATAAACGACGATGAATAATACATACAGGAAGAAAACAAAAATAAAAAAAATACAAAACTGTGTTTGGTTAAAGTATAGAATAAATCTTAGAAATTGTTTTCACATTCTGACCGCAAGCGTTAGCGTAATTGTTAATTATTACTCACAGTAGGTATTTGACAAGATCCCCTTCGAAGGATCTCCACCTTGTCGTGGTGAGGGGACTGATAACCGTGGCTTGGGCGACCATGGTGAACCCAAAAAAGATCCGACGCGGCCGATTGGGTGATAGGGCCACGGGGGCCGGAGTTCTCTGGCCCCTGCAGCCAGGAGCAGTCGCGGGAGGAGAGGTGTATTGGTATTAGAAGCCGTGCATCCTATCTTCGCGACCGAATAGTGGCGCACCGTGAGATGCGTTGGCGGTGGGACCGCAGAGGAAGAGGAGATGCGGTGTGTCGTTGCCGTCCTCCCTGTCGTCTGCGGCTGTGCGAGGTGGCAGCTGTATCTCAACTCTCTTCTTGCAAAAGAAGGGACACGAGGAGCGGCCTGGGTGGTGGCCTCCTTTTATGAGAGCTACAATGCCACTAACAGACACTTCAAACTTCAAACTATAACCTCTCTGTCTCTTTTGGGGTTAAAATGTAAGAATTACATTTTAGTATACATGTATCGGACGCTGAACTGGCGTTTGTTGCCCCAAGTAACCGGTATTAACTGGTTCCCATGTCGCCAACAATAACCGTATTGTTTTATGGGATTGGAATTAGCACATTTTTACGAGACATCGATCGGATAAGCTCGTAAACTGTGTCTCGAGTGGGTAGACAAGGTCGGAACAGTGGTTCACGTGCCGTCTGACAACATACAGCCATATATAAATAAATAAAAGTTATATGTAATGTGGTCATCACACAAACCCACCATTCCTTTTTATCTTAACGTCAGCGTTGACTGACAGCGTTTTCTCTTACGTATATATATTTAAATATTTATATTTCTGTTTAATATATTTTATATCGAAGTATTTGGGCGACTGAGCTTCACTCGGTAGTTCTTTTTTGCCGATATTGCCATCTGACGATAAATCTACGGAAATTATTTTACACTAAGTGCTACCGACAGATATTGTAGAGATCATGACTTACAATTTCATAAGACCTAGACCTATCTAGATCTATATCTTAACTATAGTTTTCTTAGACATAAGACCTATCTAGACCAATTTTTTACCCTTTAAATCTCCTAGGTACCAAATTTCAGCGAAATCGTTAGAGTCGTTTCCGAGATCGCTGGTATAAATATATAAACAAGCATTGCTCGTTTAAAAGTATTAGATTTATTATTATTTGTGTGATGCCTATTCATTGCTTTCTGTTGGCCCAAAGGTTGACTGGTGGAGAATGCCAATAGGCATTAAGTTCGCCTTCTGGCTCACATATTTGCAATAAAATTTGAATAAATTAAATAAAATCATTTCAAGTCTAATTTCAGTTTAGAAGATAACTTCCTTTCGTAAGGAGATTAACAACCTAGCATTTAGGACCGCCTCGTTTGTGTGATGAACATTGATGTTTGTATTTCCGGGTCTGGGTGTTTATTAAATTTATCCTGGTATCTATTTAAGTAT